>JASDQU010684867.1:27900-40353 GCA_032191745.1 Picea mariana | reverse complement strand
GAGTCCTAGAACTCATCCATTCAGATGTGTGTGGCCCAATGCCATCATCCTCCATTAGCAGGTATGTATATTATGTATCATTCATTGATGATTACTCTCGTAAAACCTGGATATATTTCTTGAAGACTAAAGATGAAGTGTTCAGTAAGTTCAAGGAATTCAAAGCCTTGATAGAAAACCTTTCTGAAAGAAAGATCAAGATACTCAGGTCAGATAATGGAGGAGAATATACCTCAAAAGAGTTTGTGAACTTCTGCAAAGATGTTGGAATCAAGAGGGAACTCACTACTCCCTATAATCCACAACAAAATGGTGTAGCCGAATGGAAGAACAGAACCATACTGGAAGTTGTGAAGACTATGATCCATGATCAAGATCTTCCTATGTGCTTATGGGCAGAAGCAGCGACGACAGTTGTTTATGTGTAGAACCGATTATCCCATAGTGCACTTGGGCTCAAGACACCGGAAGAGATATTCACCGGAAAGAAGCCAGAGGTAAGCCATCTCAAAATATTTGGCTGTCCAGTGTTTATTCATATACCTAAAGAAAAGAGAAACAAGCTGGACCCTTCAGGAAAGAAAGGAATATTTGTGGGATACTGTGAGGTCTCCAAGGCCTTCAGAATCTATATACCAGGTCAACATCACATTGATATCAGCAGGGATGTGACCTTTGATGAAGATGCAGCGCTCAAGAAATCTAAAATATGCTAGCTTGAAGAGGTATATGAAGAGGAACCCATAATCCCCAATACTGCAATGAGGGAGGTTCCCAGAGCTACAGAACTAGAGAGGGAAGTCGTAACTTCCCCTGATGAGGAACTTCTAGAAGACCATGATATAGTAGAAGTACAAGAACCTCCTCGGATGACGATCCTCCATAAAAGAAAGCCATCCTGGGCTAGAGAGCTTATTCAAGATGGAGAGAAGTACGGTGTTCCCCAAGGAACCACGAGATAGGTGAAAAGACCAAAGCCATTCTCCAGCTATACGGCTTTGATGTGTGATCTCCTAGAAGAGGAGCCTACCTGTTTTGAAGAAGCCATTCAGAGAAAAGAATGGGAAAATGCCATGATAGAGGAATACAAATCCATAATGAAGAATGAAGTATGGGAAATAGTTCCCAGACCAAATAATAAAGATGTGGCATCCTCCAAATGGCTCTTCAAAATAAAACATGTTGTTGATGGAAGTATTGAGAAGTATAAAGCAAGATTTGTTGCTTGTGGATTTTCCCAAAAGAAAGGCATTGACTATGAAGAGACATTCGCTCATGTGGCCAGATACACTTCGATCAGGACCATCATAGCTCTTGCAGCTAAGATGAAGTGGAAGCTACACCAGATGGACGTGAAGACAACTTTCCTAAATGGTGTCATCGAAGAGGAAGTGTATATAGAGCAACCTCAAGGATTTGAGGTTGAAGACAGGAGGTCTCATGTCTGCAAATTGAAGAAAGCCTTATACGGATTGAAGCAAGCTCCTAGAGGTTGGTATGGTCGTATAGACATTTTCTTGACAAGCTTAGGATTTACCAAGAGTAAAGCAGACTCAAATCTCTACTNAATATCTACTTCAAAATTATGAATAATGAGCCAGTAATATTATTGCTATATGTGGATGAGTTATTCTTAACTGGAGAAGAAAAACTCATCGTTGAATGTAAAAAGAGACTTGCCTAGGAATTTGAAATGAAAGACCTTGGCCTAATGCATTATTTCTTAGGTCTTGAGGTATGGTAGAGTCCTGAGAGGATCTTCCTTAACCAAGGGAAGTACACGGTCAAAATCTTAAAGAGATTCGACATGCTGGAATGCAAGCCCATGAATACACCCATGGAAGCAAAGCTGAAGTTGTTGGTCGATACGTCGTCATAATTGATTGATGCCACACTGTATAGGCAGATTATTGGATCGTTGATGTACTTAACGAACACCAGACTAGACATTTGTTTTTCTGTGAACACCTTGAGTCAATTTCTTGTAGAACCCAGACGTGTTCACTTAGTGGCTGCAAAACATGTGATGAGGTACCTCAAAGATACAATAGATTATGGTCTCAGCTATGATGGAGATCATAATTTCACATTGAGTGGATATACTGATGCAGATTGAGCAGGAAGTGTTTCTGACAGGAAAAACACTTCATGATGTTGTTTCAGTTTGGGATCAGCTATGATCTCGTGGCAGAGTAGGAAGCAATCCAGTAATTCTCTCAGCACATCGGAAGCAGAATACATTGCTGCATGTTCTGCTAGCTGCGAAGCTATATGGCTTCGAAAGTTGCTGACCGATCTATTTGACTTGGAGATGAGAGAAACCATGATTCTATGTGACAACCAGAGCTGCATAAAGATAACAGAGAATCCTGTATTCCACGACAGGTCAAAGCACATAGAGATCCGCTATCATTACATCCGCGACATGGTATAGAGAGGAGCCTTGAAGCTCCAGTACATTAGCACGGATGAATAGGTTGCTGACGTGTTGACCAAGCCTCTATCTCGTGTAAAGTTTGAGTACTTCCGAGATAAGCTTGGCATAGTCCGAAATGACCTTCCTCGAAAGGGGGAGTAGATGTGATGTTCCTTGCTTCTGACCAAGTTGTCAGATGTAAAGCAAGATGAGATATTCCTTGCTTCTAACCGAGTTGCTAGACGCAAAGCAAGATGAGATGTTCCTTGCTTCTGACCCAGTTGTCAGACATAAAGCAAGATAAGATGTTCCTTGCTTCTGACCTTGTTGTCAGACGTAAAGCAATATGAGATATTCCTTGCTTCTGACCGAGTTGTCAGACGTAAAGAAAGATGAGATGGTCCTTGCTTCTGACCCAGTTGTCAAACATAAATCAAGATGAGATGTTCCTTGCTTCTGACCCAGTGTCAGACGTAAAGCAAGATGAGATGTTCCTTTCTTCTGACCAAGTTGTCAGACATAAGGCAAGATGATATGATGAGACTAGCACTGAGCTTCCGGCTGGATAGATGTGACGTAAAGCCAATCTAGTATCCTGCTTCCAACCTGATGGTTGTGACGTAAAGAAGGATGAGTATCTTGCTTCTAGCTTGAGTGATGTGACGTAAAGCAAGATGATGAGATGAGACAAGTACTGAACTTCCAGATTGACACCTTGACGTAAAGCCAGTCTTGTATTATGATGAGCCAACATTGTGTTGTGATGATGATGATGTATCAGTTTTTATACTAATACATATTGATGCAGATGATGATGGCATTCCTTTGAGAATGATGATGTTGCCGATGAAGAAAACTTCCGATGATTTATAGATACGCCAGCCAAGATGATATTGATGATGTTGTACTCCCACTTGATGTTGTTGATGATGCTGTCCTCTCTCTCTCACATGATGCTGCTGAAGAATACCCTTTTTTTTAAGGGGGAGTGTTGAAATATTGTAATTGCAAAGAGTATTCTTATTATTATTGATATATTATTCATAGGATCAATCCCTGTCCTCTCTCTCTCACATGATGCTGCTGAAGAATACCCTTCTTGTTAAGGGGGAGTGTTGAAATATTGTAATTGCAAAGAGTATTATTATTATTATTGATATATTATTCATAGAATCAATCCCCATTGTGGATTGATCATGTCGGTTATTGTAATAGGACCAAATCCCCTTTTGCGGATTTGTCAAAAGACAATTATAATAGGCAAAATAAGAAGTCGGCCCCAACAGTTAATAAAGAGACGCATAAATATAATAAAGGTGGGTTTACCCACCCAGTTGGAGAAGTCGGCCCTGCCAGTGAAGAGACACTTCACACGTGCTAGACTTATATAAATAAAGGAGGCTAGTGCCTCACTTAGACAACTCACTTGCTCAGTTTGAGAGACAAGTTCTGATCTGTTACCGACAAAGGAGAGAGAGAGTGGCGCATATCTTGGAGAGGACTTTTTGTTTTAGCATAGATATCTCTTGGCATTGTATTGGCTATCCATATTAAGGAAGTTTTGCTGGGTTTTCTTCCCCTAGAGGGTTTCCCAGGATATATGTTGTGTCTCTTGTGATTGTGTATTTCTCAGTGATCTTGGATGATGCTATTGTTATCTAATGAAATGCAAACATCTATAATAATGGTTTACTCGACTGGGGTAAATAAATCTGTCTCTGCAGGATGTAACAGAATCCAATTCAGATGATAGACTCAGAAATCGCACCCCTCAGCCCACACTTCGCCTCGTAAGAGCAATTCGTCCTCAACTCACAAGGAAGTTTCCCACAACGCCCAAAATGCAGTCTTGAAGTGATAAATTCATCCCAATGCGTCCAACAAGGAGAACAAGAGCCCCATGCTTAGATAGTGTGCCAAGAGTGTAATAGTGTTCCCTTGCAAGAGATGAGTGCCCAACTACAAATGTATGCGCCCAGATTTGAGAATATCGACCCCAAGAGGAGGTAACTCGACCCCCACACAGAGAAATGGATATTCCAATATCCAATAATCAACATTGAATCCAAACTCACCCTCTTGTGATTAAAATCGATTTCAATAGACAAGGAACTCAACCACCATGAAGATAACTCAGCTATAGTGAATCCAATGAAGGAAATTGAAGCGATCCCTTCCTCAAACTGACTAGGGTGTATCGTTGCAACACCAAAACCAGAGGTAAATGCAGGGGTTTCCAAAACCCTAGAAAACTCTCCAAGAGCTCTCCGAATCTATTTTCTCAATAAGAAATCATAAGAATGAGGGGAAAATCCTTATTTTTCCCTTTTATGTTCACTTGAGCCTTTTTTTTCCCACTCCTTTATTATTTAATTAAAAATAAAAGTCACTTTATTGGGTTTCTCACTCTATAATTTTAAAGTGACTTTTTAATTAGCCTAGGACCCTTGTCCCCTCTTTCCCACTTTTACTTTATAAATTTTTCCTAGGCGAATTATGTCCCCTAGTTCACTTTTCCACCTTATCCCACATGAACTTAATTAGGCTAGCATAATTCTCCCCTTGCGACTCTTTAAGCGGATAAGGACATCACAGTCCTCCTCGCCCAAGATTGCTTGTCCATAAGCAATTTCAATTCGGGATGTTGAAGCACTTGTTTTCCCTCCCATGTAACGTCTTCGATATGCAGATCTTTCCATTTGACAAGGTACTCTTTGATAGTCCTGTTTCTCAGCTTTCGTTACCTTCCCTCCAAAATTTCTTTAGGAACCAGAACCAATTGTCCCTCTTCATCTAATGGTGGTAGATCTATAGAAGTGACAACATGTTGTCCCAATGCCTTCTTGAGGCATGAAACATGGAAAACGTTATGTATCCTGCATCCCTCTGGAAGTTCTAGCTCATAATCCACTTCCCCAACCCTTCATTGAATCCTATAAGGTCCATAAAATCGAGGTTTCAACTTCTCTGCCCCCCTCAATTTTAGTGATGACTGTCGATAAGGTTGTAGGCGAAGGTACAAAAAATCCCCCACCTCRAAGTTGTGCTCCACCCTATGTCGATCCGCATACATCTTTTGTCGATTCTGGGCCATCTGWGAATTGTATTTGAGAGTCTTAAGGATGTCTTGAGTCTCTTGGATCCAGTCTTTGGCTTTTGGGGCCCGACTCTCCTCAAAGATCTGGTCAACAAATGTAGGGGCATTGTAACCATATAGCGCAMTGAAGGGTAACATTCTGATTGACATATGATAGGACGTATAGTGTTTCCYGAGATGCAACCATTTAATCCAAGCCTTTTGTTGTCCTGATACATAATTTCTTAGATACCCTTCAAGCCATTTATTTATGATCTTCATTTTCCCGTCAGTCTGGGGATGGTAGCTCGTGCTGGGTGTAAGTTCAGTCCTGGCCAATCTCAGAAGTTCTTTCCAGAAGCCTCCCATGAACCGACTGTCCCTATCACTCACGATGGTTTTGGGAAAACCATGCAGCTTGAAAACCTCCCTGAAGAATAATTATGCCACCTGTGCTATTGAATGAGGGGAAATTCCTCATTTTTCCTTTTTATGTTCACTTGAGCCTTTTTTTTTCCCATTCCTTTATTATTTAATTAAAAATAAAATTCACTTTATTGGGTTTCTCACTCTATAATTTTAAAGGGACTTTTTAATTAGTCTAGGAGTCTTGTCCCCTCTTTCCCACTTTTACTTTATAAAGTTCTCCTAGGCGAATTATGTCCCCTAGTTCACTTTCCCACCTTAGCCCACGAGAACTTAATTAGTCTAGCGAAATTCTCCCCTTGTGACTCAGATTCTAGACTCTGAAATCGCGCCCCTCAGCCCACACTTCATCCCATAAGAGAAATTTGTCCTCAACTCACAAGGAAGCTGCCCACAACGCACAAAATGCAGTCTTGAAGTGATAAATTCATCCCAATGTGCCCAACAAGGAGAACAAGAGCCTTGCTCTTAGATAAGTGTGTCAGGAGTGTAATAGTGTGCCCTTGCAAGAGATGAGCGCCCAACTACAAATGTATGCGCCCAGATTTGAGAATATCGACCACAAGAAGAGGTAACTCGGCCCCCACACAGAGAAATGGATATTCCAATATCCAATAATTATCTTTGAATCCAAACTCACCCTCTTGTGCTTAAATTGATTTCAGTAGGCAAGCAACTCAGCCACCATGAAGATAACTCAGCTACAATGAATCCAATGAAGGAAATTGAAGCGATCCCTTCCTCAAACTGACTAGGATGTATCGTTGCAACACTGAAACCAGAGGTAAATGCAAGTGTTTCGAAAACCCTAGAAAACTCTCCAAGAGCTCTCCGAATCTATTTTCTCAATAAGCAATCATAAGAATGAGGGGAAACTCCTCATTTTTCCCTTTTATGTTCACTTGAGCCTTTTTTTTTCCCACTCCTTTATTATTTAATTAAAAATAAAAGTCTCTTTATTGGGTTTCTCACTCTATAATTTTAAAGTGACTTTTTAATTAACCTAGGACCCTTGTCCCCTCTTTCCCACTTTTACTTTATAAAGTTCTCCTAGGTGAATTATGTCCCCTAGTTCACTTTTCTGCCTTATCCCACAAGAACTTAATTAGGCTAGCGGAATTCTCCCCTTGTGACTCTTTAAGTGGATAAGGACATCACAGTCCTCCCCGCCCAAGATTGCTTGTCCACAAGAAATTTCAATCCAGGATGTTGAAGCACCTATTTTCCCTCCCATGTAGTGTCTTCGATATGCAAATATTTCCATTTGAAAAGGTACTCTTTGATAGTCCTGTTTCTCAGCTTTCGTTCGCTGCCCTCCAAAATTTCTTCAGGAACTAGAACCAACTGTCCCTCTTCATCTAATGGTGTCATCTCAGTACAAGTGACAACATGTTGTCCCAATGCCTTCTTGAGGCATGAAACATGGAAAACGTTATGTATCATGCATCCCTCCGCAAGTTCTAGCTCATAAGCCACTTCCCCAATCCTTCGTTGAATCCTATAAGGTCCATAAAATCGAGGTTTCAACTTCTTCGCCCCCCTCAATTTTAGTGACGACTGTCGATAAGGTTGTAGGAGAAGGTACACCAAATCCCCCACCTCAAAGCTGCGCTCCACCCTGTGTTGATCCGCATACATCTTCTGTTGATTCTGGGCCATCTGCAAATTGTATTTCAGATTCTTAAGGATGTCTTGAGTCTCTTGGATCTAGTCTTTGACTTTTGGGGCCCGACTCTCCCCAAAGATATGGTCAACAAATGTAGGGGCATTGTATCCTTATATCACCTTGAAGGGTGACATTTCGATTGGCATATGATAGGATGTATTGTAACAGTGCTCCCCGAGATGCAACCATTTAATCCAAGCCTTATGTTGTCCTGATACATAATTTCTCAGATACCCTTCAATCCATTTATTTATGATCTCCGTTTTCCCGTTAGTCTGGGGATGGCAGCTCGTGCTGGGTGTAAGTTCGGTCCCGACCAATCTGAAAAGTTCTTGCCAGAATCCTCCCATGAAACGACTATCCCTATCGCTCACGATGGTTTTGGGAAAACCATGCAGCTTGAAAACCTCCCTGAAGAATAATTCTACCACCTATGATGCTGAATGAGGGGAAATTCCTCATTTTTTCCTTTTATGTTCACTTGAGCCTTTTTTTCCCCACTTCTTTATTATTTAATTAAAAATAAAAGTCACTTTATTGGGTTTCTCACTCTATAATTTTAAAGTGACTTTTTAATTAGCCTAGGAGCGTTGTCCCCTCTTTCCCACTTTTACTTTATAAAGTTCTCTTAGGCGAATTATGTCCCCTAGTTCACTTTTTTGCTTTAGCCCACGGGAACTTAATTAGGCTAGATAAATTCTCCCCTTGTGACTTCTTTCATTGTTGATGGAACCTTTGAGAATATTAGCATACCTTTTCGGCTTTCTTCATTTTTCTTTTCCGATGTCTTTGTGACCTTAGTGCTTGCATCACCCTCGGGTTTTTTTTGTTTTTCATTGTAGCCAATACTTGTCTTGATGAATGGTGATCTTTGGTGATTGAGAATATTATCTAAGATTTCAATACTTTTTCCAAACTTCAAGCTTCTACTCAACTGATTAGTTGTTTTCTCTCGTTCATTTCTTAAGGAAACGATTTCAACCTCTACCTACTCGCAATTTTCTTCATTTTCTTTCAGTGAGCTTCTCACCATTTCTACCATTTTTGTCTCTTCTAGTTGAGTCTTCAATATGATCATTGTTTTTTTGGTTTCATCAAGATCACAATCCTTCTTTTCATATTTATGCAATTGTTCTTTTTGCTTTTTATTCCCCCCCCCCGAGTATGTCTAATTATTTTAAGGCGCTAACAAGTTCTGCTTCAAGATTCACTTCCCCATCAACATCTTCTTCTTCTTAATCTGGTTTTTCTTTCTGATTGTCTTCATTTTATGTATTAATAGACTTTGTATCCATGGCCATGAAGAGATTCTTCTTTTTTAATATCAGAAACATATCCATCACTTTCTTCAGACGAGCTACTGTCATTTCTAAAGTAAAAACTCTTCTTCTTAGTATATTTTCCTCTTTTATGTTTATAGGATTTTCTTTTATTGTTATGTTCTTCTTCATCATTATTGCCTTCATCATCACTATATTCCATTTTTACATATGGACATTTAGTAGCAAAATGTCCTATTCTACCACAATTAAAACATTTGAAGGGTAGCTTACTTTTGTATTTGCCAAATCCTTTTTTTAACTTTCTGATGAATTGTGCTTCTTATGTATCTGATTCATGGCTAGAACAATCACATGATTTGTGTCCTTTTGTCTTATTTGATGTTTTGAAAGTTGTTTCCTTTAGAGCTGAATTTTCTTTTGTTTTCCTCATCTCATATGCAATGAGAATCCCATGCAATTCACCCATTGTTAATGAATCAAGATCCTTCATTTTTTCAATGGAAAAAGTTTTGGCACCAAATGTTAAGGGGAGTGACCATAACACTTTTTGTACAATAATCGGTTCTTCAACCTTTTCACCAAGTCCTCTGATGGTGTTGAAAATTTCATCCACACAGATAAGATAGGCTGCAACATTCTCTTCATCTTTCATTTTCAGGATCTCAAACTATCTTCTATGAGTTTGCAACTATGTCTTCTTAACCTTGTCACTGTTAATATTATGGTAGTTGCGGGAGGTATTTACCTCCACGTATGAACCTGACGAGAATAGAAGACTCCAGGAAGCAAGAGAAACCATAATGAATTGGCTAATAACCCTAGAAGCCTTGTCGGCTCAAGAAGATAATTTATATTAGGCTATTAGCCTCCAAGAGAAGAAGTCGGCCATAAATAATAATAATACACTGAACAAACACTTATCCAGAAGGAGAAGTCGGCCCCAAAAAAACTGGCAGATCTACTATAAATACAGGGCGTTAGTTCTCATTTATGTCATCTCAGAATTGCAGTTCTGTAGTTTGGTGCGCACTGCAATTGTAGTCTTGCACGCAGGTTTGGAGGAAGAGCTGGTGCAACAACAAGTTCTCAATATTGGCTTGAATATCTCTTGGATAGGGTTTGGAACATTTGATCAGTCTTTGTTGATGCGCTATCCTTGGGGAAAGATGCACTATCCTTTGTTTAGCTATCTAGCCTAGGGTTTGCTTCCAGAGGAATTCTTAGTCAAGGTTAAGGTGCTCGAAGGGAGGCTTCGGCCTATGGTTGGGTGACGAAGGTATCGTCAATGGTAAAATGAGCACACCATCTTCTATATTCTAACAGGTTATGGGCCCACACCCCTTCAATCAGCCTAAAACGCTGGAAGGAAACATAGCCGCTAGATATTGAGCTCGTTGAGGAACTGTCGCTAGGGTTACTAGCAGGAGCAACTTCCAAAAGCACTGCAGCTAGGGTTTCCAGTAGAAGCAGTTGCAGAAACCGTAAACCTCTTGTCGAGGCACCTTAAGTGATGAGATTGACCTAATCTCTGGATAGATCAGTGTGCCCTAGCCCAGCGCATCTCCTGGTACTCTCAGAAGGCCAAGACATGAAGTTTGGATTTCTGGTCAAATCTAGGGTTTGACCAAGTCAAGCAAGCCATGAGAACAAGCTAGATGGAGCCTATAACTTCAAAGCATGGAAGACAAGGATTGACCTCATCCTTGCTAAGAATAAAGTGCTGGATATTGTGAAAGGAAAGATAGTGAAGCCAGAGTTTAAAGAAGGAGAAGAGAAGGAACCACAGAACGTTGCAGCTATGGAGAAGTTCAAAGATGTTGACATCAATGCCATGAGTATCATAGTGGATTTCATAAAAGACCACTTGATACCCTACATCTCCCATCTTGACTCATCGAAGAAAATGTACAATGCCCTAACAAATCTCTTCTCAGTCAGAAACATTAGACAAGTTTTGAGTCTGAAGAATGAGCTCCATAACATGAAGATGAATGATGACGACAACATAACATCATACTTTGTAAGAATCTCCCAGTTAAGAGATCAACTACAAGCTATTGAAGTGATCACTTCAGAAAATGAATTGGTGAACATAGTACTCAATGGTCTTCCGAAGACATGGGATGCATTTGTCGCAAGCATGAACACAAGGAAGGAGTACCCAACATTTGAAGAACTTTGGACTTGATGTGCTCAAGAAGAATCAAGGATCAATGCAAAAGAGAAACCCCAAAATAAGTACAATGATCAAGCCTTCACAGCAAGATTCGAGAACTTCAGGGACACAAGAAAGTTCGATTCAAGAAGGAAGCCAAAACAAAGAAAAGACATTTCAGAAATATAGTGCTTCAACTGTCAAAAGTACAGTCACTACAGGAATTAGTGTCCCGAGCTAAAGAAAAGGAAGGAGAAACACGAAGCATCGATTGTCGAAGAAAAGGACCCTGTAAAGAAGACTAAGCAGGATGGAAGAGACTTCTTCTACTAGAAAGGTAACAACATTCTTCTTATTTCTTGTACATATCTTGTTTGCATCGTCTCTATACATATCTTGTATATCTATCTATTAGAAAGATAAAATGTTCCAAGAAGAACTATATCCATGGAAGAAAAAAAAAATATGGATTACTATACAAGAAAAGATGAAATATATCTATTACAAGATAAGCCGAAATCAGAATCAATCTTGAAGAGACTTAGAAGAAGCAAAGACAGAAAGAAGTCAGCAATCGAGAAGAAACTGGAAAAAGACTTATGACATTTTGTAGAAGACAACAAGACGGAAGCGTGGACTTTATTATACATTGCAAAAGACAATAAGGATGCAGATGAAAGCATGGAATCTGTTAGACGGAGGGAGTCGATTATATGCACTCTTACATAAAGCAAGGGTTAGGAGGGAGCTAATCCTATGATCCATTGAAGATGATAAAATATATATCCATGGTAGCAGACATAAAAGACAGTACGTGTTCATCTCAATCGCAGAAGAAGACATCTTCGAAGAAAATCCTTAAAGTATTCTTGGTTGTCCATCCAGATCCGTGAACCTATGATGAAAGGAAGAAGTGGAATCTCTAGAACATGGAATCTCCATGAATCCAAGAGATAATGAAAAACATGAAGAAGAACATGAATATTCCAAGAAAGAAAGACCAAAACAACCAGTCATTACATCAATAATCACAAGATTACCAAGCCTGATATGAAAGCAATCAAGCAGAAGAACTGAAAGTCGTAATGAAGAACAGTGTATGGAAAACTTATGAAAGCATTGCAAGATCCAGAACCAGAGGTTATCCCAGATGGAGGGAGAAGACTATGAAGATTACTTGTTCCAGTACACCAAACATATCACTGCATGAGTCATTATATCATCCACAACATCCATGATTCAGAATTCTACATCAGACGAATGCAAATAATGTTCTCCAGAGAAATTGAATAAAGAGCGTATGAAGAGAAATCTCAAGACCTTGAGGAATACCAGAAAGAGACTCCTATATGCAGATAAGAAGAAGACAACTTGGCGGAGAACCTCCAGTGCACAGCAGAAGCGTGGTGAAGATTTCCTATAACATCAAGA
>JASDQU010684867.1:0-27223 GCA_032191745.1 Picea mariana | reverse complement strand
TGACAGATCTACTATGAATACAGGGCTCCAGTTCTCATTTATCTCATCTCAGAATTGCAGTTCTGTAGTTTGGTGTGCACTGCAGTTGCAGTCTTGTGCGTAGGTTTGGAGGAAGAGTTGGTGTAGCTGCAACAACAACAAGTTCTCAGTATTGGCTTGAATATCTCTTGGCTAGGGTTTGTAACATCTGATAAGTCTTTGTTGATGCGTTATCCTTGGGGAAAGATGTGCTATCCTTTGTTTGGCTATCTAGCCTAGGGTTTGCTTCTGGAGGAATTCTCAGTCAAGGTTAAGGTGCTCGGAGGGAGGCTTCGGCCTATGGTTGGGTGACGAAGGTATCGTCAATGGTAAAATGAGCACACATTCTTCTATATTCTAACAATCACCACCTTCATAGAAATTTTGAAGCTTGTCCCAAATTTCTTTTGTCGATCTGCAATGTATCACCTTGAAAAAATTAGATTTTGATAGACCACACAAGATGGAATTCATGTATTTTGTATTATTTTCACTAGGATTCTTCTCAGCCTCACTCATTGGTGGAGTTGTTGGTGTTGTATAACCAATTTGTTAAATTTAGAGTTGCTATTAAGTTCTTTTCAATTTACTAAAGAATAATAGCATAAGGATCACTAAAAGAAACACGATCACAAGGTACACAACATTTTATCTTGGGAAACCTTCATGGGGGAGAAAACCCAACAAAAATTCCTCAATAATAGATTGTCAATACAATACCAAGACTTAGACAAAACCACCAAGAATAACCATGACTAAACATGCATGCCTCTCTCTCCTCCTCCTTGTAATTGCAGCTACCTCCAAAACTTGCACTCTAGATGAGTGACTTGAGTGAGTGAATGAATGAGGCGCCATCCTCACTTATTTATACTAGCTAAGGGGCGCTAGGGTTATGTCTCTTCACCAGACATGGATGACTTCTTCCAATAGTGGTTAAAACCACTTTAATAAACCCTAGAGGATAACTTCTTAAATACCACCATATAAATATGGTTTGACCAATCCACAATAGGATATTTGGACTTATACAAGACCTGACATAATCAATCCACAAAAGGGGATTTGATCTATATAATTATAACTCAATTATAACTAGAATATTCTTCACAGTTACAATATTTCAACACTCCCCCTTAATAAGAAGGATATTCTACTAACATAATCCAATACAACATCATCAGGAGAGAGAGAGGGAAACAACATCATCATCATCTGGAACATTGACTGACATATCTACAAATCATCAGAATTTTTTCTCATCATCAATAACATCATCGTTCACAGCATGGAGTTGGAATAACATTATCGTCATCATCTGCATCAACATAAATTAGCATATTGCTAAGGCAACAACATCACCAACACCATCATTAACATCATCGGGTTAGTACAACATCATCAACAACAACACGAGTTTGATACAACAACATTATCAACACGAGTTTGATATAACAACATCATCATCATATAGCAAAAAAATGAGGCAAGTGTAACTATTAACACATAATATTGATCATGTAAAGAAGGATTTACGGTTTTCAGAGCCTACATTTTAACCATTTCTCCAGGGATTATGTCACACCATCAAGTAACAGCCTCCTCGAAGTGTGCAAGCTATATTTGAATTGGTATTGCGAACTAGTTAAGGAGGAGCATTGTAGCTTGGATAGGTTGCAGGCACTCACGTTTGGACTTATCAACATCCACAATAGCCTTAGGGCCATCAGGTACTCCATGAGGGTTTTCATCATGTTTGAAGCTTGAGAAATTGGGTTTGGATGTTTTTTTCCTTTTGGTTCTGCGAACTGGCATTGCGCACTGGTGACAGGCGTTGTGAACTTCGCTGTGAACTCATTTCCTGTAGCAACTCCTTTTACAGATTTGATCATAAATCCAAAATGGTGACGTGGGTTTTTATGAAATGTTTTGGTGGGGATAATGATAATGTCATTGATTTGTTGTCCAAATTTCAGCCTGAGCCAGTTTGTAATTCGAGAGATATAATTAAAACACCAGTCCAATGCAAACTGGCACTGCAAACTCTTTGTTTTGTATAATTATTGGATATTCGCCTTGTTTGGAGGTTGACATCTGTCAAGGAAGGTTTGAATGGTCTCCTAGGAGTTTGTTGGAAATGAGGGACATGTGTTCCATCTCGAGATCAATCAGGATGACCTGTTTCAAAAGGCATTTATCATCATAGACAAAGTCCCAAAAAATAGGAATTTGTTAGGCTTTTGTTGGAATATTTTGTAACAAGACTCCTAAATGGAGGAGGATCCTATGTAACTCCTTGGTTTCGACCTCCTAAGGGTAGATAGAGATTATTCACTATAAATGAAAGAGTTTTTTATGAGAAAATGGTTGGATTCATGAGCCAAGAGAGGAGAGAGCTGGAAGAGCAATTTTAGTTGTTCATTTGTAAGCATATGGGCCTGATTGTAATGATATTTTCTGCCATTAAAGATACATGAGAGCTGTTATCAGATTGTCTTCTATGTTTTTCCATTTCTTTGTTATCTTCTTGCTCGAATATATTGCAGGTTTTGAGGATCATAACTTCCATTGATTGATGGATTCATGAACAACAGAGGATCTATTGTAGCTTTCCCATTAAATCATTGTTCATTGTTTAAGAAAATCTTTATCTATTGCAGAAAGGATCTTTGTATAATGGATGTTCTTCCTTTTGTCATATTCACTATGCTTCTACTCATCATTATATATCCCCTTTTTTGATATACAGTTTGATCGCCTTTGATCTGCAGAATGTTATGACTCCATGCCCAATAGAATGCCTCTACATACTTTTTTCTACCCTCTCCCTTTCTTTCCCAATCTTGTTGATCCACCTACTCAAACCATTTTAATCTATTTATATTATTATGGGTACTGGGCTTTCACTTACGACAGTCTAAGTGTGACTCTTAGTGCTAACATTTTTTGTGTCGTTGTTGGGGACGGAAGTGAAGAAATCTTCCATGGGAGAACAACAACGATCAGGTCCATCTCTTGATGGTAGACAAGAGCAAGACACTAGCTTGACTGCAATATTATACCTGGCGACTCCAACTTCATCATAGATGAATCTATGGGAGACTCCACTGGTTTGAAATGGACAATATTCTTTCTTAGTGGTATGCATTTTGTGATTTCTCAAATACATCTAGTTTTCCAAACCTCGTGCCTGATAGAAGTGAATGGGAAGGCTGCCTTCCAAGGTTTAGAGGGGAAAATTGGGAAATTCCAGCGAAGTTTTTATTATATTTTCAAGAGTGCATACTTAAGATGAAATTTATACATGAAGATGTCCTCATCAAATTGTTTACATACTCTTTATATGGAGCATCTCGTGATTGGTGTAAATCACTCTCGATTGCTCGTATTAATTCACTAAGACATTTTCATGTTGCATTTCGTTTGTTTTGCAAAAATAAATTTGCAGCTGATTTCCTTTATCAAGAATGTTGTTATGAATCCGATTTGTGGAGGAAAGGATCAAACAGTCTTAAAGAGTATGATGCAGTAGAAGACACTTTTCATTATGATCAAGAGGATGATGATCTTCAAAGTGATATCTAGGATGTAGATACTTTTGACATTGTATAAAATGTATCTATTGTTTTAAGTTATCATGAAAATCAAATTGTTTCCTTTGAGTATTCAAATGATAAAGAGCAGATCTTTACTAACACACATACAGAGCTTATTAACAACCAACCAATATATGATAATGAAGAAGACAAGGAAGAATTGCAGTAGAAGTTGAAATTCTCTTTATCACCTATTGATGAGCATAAAACTCCAAGGATCAGCGAGGAAATGTCTATCATTTTTGTACCTGCACTTGCAAAAGACATCAAACAACATATGTGTAGCTATGACGTATATGAGGACCATAATGTTATTGATGAATCAACCTTCATAGAGGAGCAAGATGGTTTTCTTAACCAACTAGAAATGTCTTTTCATAAGTTTCATGATCCTGTGGATTTTTACAAAGTTCTATTTTTTAAAGTTTTCTAATGATCCAGTTGTTGGTATGATTTCAGATCATAGTTGTAAGTATCCATTGCTTACTAACCTCTTGCTGCAATCTTCATATCACTTGAAAATTCTTTTGAACAGTTGCATGGAAGGATTTTTTTTCATCAGTTCGATACTCACCTCGCTGCATTGGAAGTATGACTTCAATTAAGCAAAGAAGTTCAACTAGATATATTAGTGTAGGGATGTATATAAATAATCTTGCTATACAAGAATTTGATTTGCAGTGAGTATTTTTCAGTTTTCAATAAGGAGTGGAGGTTCTCTCAAGAATATAGGTTTTGTGGACAGAGATGGAATGGATAAGGTACTAAAACTGCTTGTTCTTGGCAGCTCACAGGGAGCATGTCATCCCCCGTGGACCCATATGCTAACAAATAAGATTGATCATGTAAAGGAGGATTTATGGTTTTCAGAGCCTAAATTTTAACCATTTCTCCAGGGATTATGTCATACCCTCAATTAACAACATCCTCGAAGTGTGCAAGTTATATTTGAGTTGGCGTTGTGAACTAGTTAAGGATGAGCGTTGTAGCTTGTATAGGTTGCAGGCACTCACGTTCGGACTTATCAACATCCACAACAGACTTAGGACCATCAGGTACTCCATGAGAGTTTCCATCATGTTTGAATCTCAAGAAAGTGGTTTTGGATATTTTTTCCTTTTGGCGTTGTGAACTGGCGCTGCGCACTAGTGACAGGCACTGCGAACTTCGCTGCGAACTCATTTCCTGTAGCAACTTCTTTTACAGATTGATCATAAATCCAAAACGGTGATGTGGGTTTTTTTTTAATTTTTTGTGGAGGATAATGATAATGTCATTGATTTGTTGTCCAAATTTTAGCCTGAGCCAGTTTGTAATTCGAGATATATAATTAAAACACCAGTGCGCTGCAAACTGGCATTGCAAACTCTTTGTTTTGCATAGTTGTTGGATATTCGCCTTGTTTGGAGGTTGTCACCTATCAAGGAAGGTTAAAATGGTATCCTAGGAGTTTTTTGTACATTAGGGACATGTGTTCCATCTCGATATCAATTAGGATGACCTGTTTCAAAAGGCATTTATCATCATAGACAATATCCCAAAAAAAGAGGAATTTGTTAGGATTTTGTTGGAATCTTTTGTAACAAGACTCCTAAATGGAGGAGGATCCTATGTAACTCCTTGTTTTTGACCTTCTAAGGGTAGATAGAGATTATTCACTATAAATGAAAGGGTTTTTTATGAGAAAAGGGTTCGATTTATGAGCCAAGTGAGGAGAGAGCTGGAGGAGCAATTTTAATTGCTCATTTGTAAGATTGAGGGCTTGTTTGTAATGACATTTTCTGCCATTAAAGATTCATGAGAGTTGTTATCAAATTGTCTTCTGTATTTTTCCATTTCTTTGTTATCTTCTTGCTTGAATATATTGCAGGTTTTGAGGATCATAGCTGCCATTGATTGATGGATTCATGAACAACAGAGGATCTACTGTAGCTTGTCCATTAAATCATTATTCATTGTTTAACAAAATCTTTATCTGTTGCAGAAATTATCTCTGTATAATGGATGTTATTCCTTTTTTCATATTCACTATGCTTCTACTCATCATTATATATCCATTTTTCTAATATACAGTTTGATCGTCTTTGATCTGCAAGATGTTATGACTCCATGCCCAATGGAATGCCTCTGCAGACTTTTTTCTACCCTCTCCCTTTCTTTCTCAATCTTGTTGATCCACCTACTTGAACCATTTTAATCCATTTATATTCTGATGGGTATTGGGCTTGCACTTACAACAGTGCAAGTGTGACTCTCAGTGCTACATCATCATATAGTAGCATAATGAGGCAAGTGTACCAACAACATTTTGTGGTACTCTGACAGACTATCCTTACCAGACCTTTGGGATCTGCCCATGAATCATAATATTACCTAGGATATAAAATCCTAACGGAGCTACCACGTGGTACTATGACAGACCGTCCTTATCAGACCTTTGGGATCTGCCCATGAATCAAAATATTCCCTAGGATATAAAATGCTAACGGAGCTATCACTACTGACGATAGCTGACATATACATGCACATGTACTTTGACAGACCATCCTTACCGGACCTTCGAGATCTGTCCAGGGATCATCATTCCCCTAGGATATAAAATCCTAATTGAGATACCTGTTGTTGGTCAGAATACCATAGTATCATCAACATCACTCCCCCTTTCGAGGGAGGTCCTTTCGGACTATACCAAGCTTGTCTCGAAAGTATTCAAACTTTACATGAGACAGAGGCTTGGTCAACACACTACAACCTACTCATATGTGCCAACATATTGGAGCTTTACAACTCCTCTCTGCACCATATCACAAATGTAGTGATACCATATTTCTCTGTGCTTCGAATTATCATGAAACATTGGGTTCTCCGTCATATTTATGCGATTCTTTTTATCACATAGAATCACGGTGGCTTCCATCTCGAGATCTTATAGACTTGTCAACAACTTCTAAAGCTATATGGCTTCAGAACTAGCGGAACATGCTACAATGTATTTCGCTTATGTCGTGCTGAGAGCAATACTGGATTGCTTCCTACTCTGCCATGAAGTCATGGCTGACCCTAGACTGAAACAACATCCTGAAGTGCTCTTCCTATCAGAAACACTTCCATCCCAATCTGAATCAGTATATCCATACAGTCTGAAGTCATGATATCCAGTATAACAAAGACCATATTCCAACGTACCCTTAAGGTATCTCATTACATGTTTTGTAGCAACAAGGTGAACACGTCTAGGATCTACCAGATATTGACTCAAGGTGTTTACAACAAAACATATATCTGGCCAAGTATTCGTCAGATACATCAATGATCCAATTATCTGTCTATATAGAGTAACATCAACCAATTCTGAAGAAGTATCCACCAGGTGCTTCAACTTTGTTTCCATGGGTGTGTTCATGGATTTACATTCCAACATGTCAAACCTCTTCAGTGTTTCAACTGCATACTTCCCTTGGTTAAGGAAGATCTTATATAGGCTCTGCCAAACTTCAAGACCTAAGAAATAATGCATCGGGCCTAGGTATTTCATCTCAAACTCTGCAACAAGCTTCTTCTTACAATCTGTGATGAGATTTTCTTCTCCCGTCAAGAATAAATCATCTACATATAGTAGCAACATCATTGGCTCATCATTCATAACATTGAAGTAAAGGTTAGAATCAAATTTACTCTTGGTAAAGCCCAAACTCGTCAGGAAACTATCAATTCTTCCATACCAATTTCTAGGAGCTTGCTTCAACCCATACAAATATTTCTTCAACCTATAGACATGAGTCTTTCTATCTTCAACTTCAAGCCCTTGTGGTTGTTCTATATACACTTCTTTTTCAATAACACCATTTAATAAAGTTGTTTTCACATCCATCTGGTGTAACTTCCACTTCATTTTGGTTGCAAGAGCTATGATGGTTCTGATAGAATTGTATCTGGCTACACAAGAAAACGTCTCTTCATAATCAATGCCTTCCTTTTGAGAAAAACCACGATATACAAATCGTGTTTTATGTTTTTCAATACTTCCTTCTGCAACATGTTTTATCTTGTATATCCATTTGGAAGATACCACATCTTTGTTCTTTGGTCTGGGAACTATTTCCCATACATCATTCTCTATAATGGACTGGTATTCTTCTGTCACGACATCCACCCATTCTTTCTTCTGAAAGTCTTATTCAAAGCAAGTAGGTTCATTTTCTATGAGATCACACATCAAGGCCATATAACTGGAGAATAGCGTAGGTTTCTTGCTTTGTCTCACGGTTCCTTCTGGGGCACCATACTTCTGTCCATATTGAATAAGTTCCCTTGCCCAAGCTGACTTTCTCTTGTGAGAGATCATCATTTGGGGAGGTTCTTGAGATTCTATCATATCATGATCTTATGGAATCTCATCATCAGGAGTGACTATAACTTTCTTCATTGGTTTTGCAACTCTGGGAGCTATAGGTTCTTCTTCATATACTTATTCAATATGACATTTTCTTGATCTTTTGAGTGTTGCATCTTCATCAAAGGTTACATCTTTGTTGATCTCAATATGATGGTAACTTGGTATGTAAATTTTGAATGCCTTAGAGACATCACAATATACAACAAATATTCCCTTCTTTCCTGAAGGGTCCAACTTAGTTCTTCTTTCTTTCAGAATGTGTATAAACACTAAACAACCAAATATTTTTAGACGGATTACTTCTTGCTTCTTTCCAACGAACATTTCTTCGAGGGTTTTGAATCCAAGTGCACTATGGGATAACTTGTTTTGGACATAAACTGTTGTTCTTGCTGCTTCAGCCCATAAGTGTATTGAAAGATCTTGATCGTGAATCATAGTCTTCAATGCTTCCATAATTGTTCTATTCTTTCTTTCTGCTACACCACTTTGTTGAGGATTATAGGGAGTGGTGAGCTCCCTCTTAGTCTTGACATATCTGCAAAAGCTTCCAAAATCATTTGAGGTGTATTCTCCTCCATTATCTAACTTAAGTATCTCGATCTTTCTTTCGAAGAGATTTTCTATCAAGGCTTTTAATTGCTTGAACTTTTTGAGTACTTCATCTTTTGATTTTAAGAAATAAACCCAAGTCTTGCGAGAATAATCATCAATAAATGACACATAGTATACATACCCACTTAGAGAGGTTGATGGCATTGAACAACATACATTTGAGTGAATGAGCTCCAAGATTCCTTCTTCTTTACTGTCTCTCTTTGGGAAATGATTATTTATGTTATTTCCTTGTGCACATCCCTTGCATACACCTTCATGATCAAACTTGAATTTTGGTAGACCTGTAACTACCTTTCTTACATATGGTAAGGCTTTATAGTTGATGTGAGCTAGTATTCTATGCCAAAGTTCACAAGGACTCTCATTGGAGTGAATCAAGGCTGCATTTGAGTGACCTTTTAACTTATACATGCCACCTTCTTCTTTTCCAATAACAATTGCATCTTCTATGGTTTTTCTTTTAGGCCACATGAGAACTTCACCATCTATGAACACAACTCTAAATCCTTTCTTATCTAGAGCTAAGATAGAAAGTAAGTTCTATGTCAAACTTGGTACATAAAGTACATCCTTCATTCTCATTGGAGTCCCTGAATCAAGTTTATAGGTTGATTCTCCCATTCCTTTGATAAGATACTGATAATCATCTCCAAGTGAAACTTTCTGGGGAAAGTCCTTTTCTATAAGGATAGAGAGAATGTCTCTCTATCCTGTCATGTGCTCGGAAGCACCACTATCTATGAGCCAAGCATCTTCTCCAGGTATCACAAAACATAATCTTCAATTTCTTCTTTAGTCACCTTCTTGGGTGGCTCATCATCTTCAACTGCATGGGCATGATGTCTTTTGTTATTTCTCTTCTTGTAATCTTCCCTTTTGGAAGGACAATTCTTATCAATGTGTCCCATATTATCAAAATGATAACATTGATAAGAGGATAAAAAAATTTCTTTTCTTTTCCCCTTCTGATATTTTTGGAATCTCTTTGGAGGGTGAGATTCTTTATTGAAGTGGGTGAATCTCTTTGGAGAGTGAGATTCCTTATGAGGGTGGTTATCCTTGTGGAAATGAGACCTTTTCTTTCCTCCTTTAGTAGGAGCAGCTGGGGCTTGATCTTCATCCCTTAATAGTACGACTTCTCGGTTGGCTACTCTTGTTTCTTCTTGAACACACTCTTCCCATAGACTATCAAATTGGAGTTTCTCCTTTCTTGCATAGATAGTTTGGATGAAGGCATACCAAGGTATTGTGAGACCATTAAGAGTTGTCATTATGAGTTCATATTCATCTAGGTTCTCTCCAATTGCTTCTATTTGTTCCTTGAATTGGGAAACCCTAGAGAAATAGTCATGAATTGTTTCTCCTTTCTGCATCTTTGTATTCTTGAGTTGAGTTCTCAGATTCATATTTCGGTTGATGTTCTTTCCTTCACACGTTTTGTTAGGACATCAAACATATATTTTGTATTATTCTTGGAAGACACTTGAGGGATCAAGTGATCCTTAATGGAGTCTGCAATTATCCTTTTGGCCCTAACCATATCCTTCTTGTACTTTGCTTTGGATGTCTCTTCTTCGGGTTCTGGTACATTTTCTTTTATGAATTTTGCAAGGTCATTCTCTTCAAGAAGGAGTCAAATTCTCTACTTCGAGGCACGAAATTTTTCCACACCTTATAACTTGTCAATAAGCTTGGTTCTTCCAGACATCTTGACCTAGAGTTGGGAAAATGACCAAAAATTGAAAGTGCTCAGAAAATGAATCTGAACTTACTAGGAGATTCGCTGGGTTGAGGCGAGTAAGCTGCAGTTGTCTGTTTTAAAAACTTTCAAGTTTTACCCCTTGAAAATTTACCTACGTAAATCTAGACTGGTACTTCTAGAACTGGTTTTGGTTTCTTGGTTTTCTGGTTTTCTAGTACCAGTGAAAACTAGGGTTTGACTTTCCGGAGGCTTTGGCTATTGAAAAGGTGTGCTCACACTGCCCAATGATGCACTAGGGTAGGGTGCACTTCCCTAGATGGTTTTTAGTCAAAAATTCCCTTCCAATAAAAAGCCCTAATTTTCTTGTACAACAACAGTGACATTTTTGGATACCTAGTGAAAGATGCTCTATTCAGTTTAGCTCTAATTCCATGTTAAATTTAGAGCTGTTATTAAGCTCTTTTCAATTTACTAAAGAATAATAGCATAAGGATCACTGAAAGAAACACAATCACAAGGTACACAACATTTTATCCTAGGGAACCCTCATGGGGGATAAAACCCAACAAAACTTCCTCAATAATACTTAGACAAAACCACCAAGAATAACCATGAATAAACATGCGCCTCTCTCTCCTCCTTGTAATTGAAACTACCTCCAAAACTTGTGCACTAGATGAGCAACTTGAGTGAGTGAATGAATGAGGTGCCATCCTCACTTATTTATACTAGTTGAAGGGCGCTAGGGTTATGTCTCTTCACCAAGCAGGGCCGATTTCTTCCAATAGTTTTTAAAACCACTTTAATAAATACCACTTTAATAAACCCTAGATGATGACTTCTTAAATACCACCATATAAACATGGTTTGACCAATCCACAATAGGGGATTTTGACTTATAAAAGACCCAACATGATCAATCCACAAAATGGGATTTGATCTATATAAATATAACTCAATTATAATTATAATGTTCTTCACAGTTACAATAATTTAACACAATCACGACTGATTCCCAAATATCAAACCGAAGGGCCATTAGATATGTTCAAATCCTTATGCTCCATAATACATAGTTTGTTTCGTCAAACAACAAAGCCTTGTTTGTGGAGAAAACTTCTTGACCAACCATGTGTGCTCCCGAGATCTACCTTCCAATGGTTAGAATTTTTTCGAAGGAATCGACTACGATACCAATTGTTGAACTTATGCTTATACTGAGAGGGGGGGTGAATCAATATGATATATTTTTTTCTTTTAAATGAGCATTCATCAATCATTTATTAACTTTAAAACAATAATGCATGTAAACTCAAATCACGGTACACAGAGTTTAATTTGGAAAACCCTTGTGGGAGAAAATAAAAAAAAAAAAAAAAACTTATCTTTATAAATGTTTCTAGGCACCAACCTTTTGTTACAAAGCTTGTAGGCACCAACCTACTAGAGACACCAATCTCTCCACCTGAGAAACATCTCAACAAGATATTGTGTAGGCACCAACCAACTGGAGACACTAATCCCCTCGATTGAGCACCAACTCAAAAATATATTGTGTAGGAACCAACCTACTAGAGACACCAATCTCCTCAGCTGAGCACCAACTCAGTAAGACTTTTATAGGTACCAATATAATATTTTCATACAAAAAGTACTTTTGAATTCACCTGTATGTTTCATACTTCATGTATTTCACATCAGTATCATACCCTTAACTTTCATGCTCCAAAGCCTCTCCTTGCTTCATACCCCAAACATAGATTTACACCCTAGTCAGATTTAGCCTTCATGCCCTACCGAACCTCATAACATCATTCCCAGAATATAATTCTACATCGTGACATCGCCACCTCAAAACAACACACTTTACAACATCATAGAGATTAGTCCTTCATAGCGCACCCTTAAAACTCCAAGAAAACCCCTCTTGCACACCTTTAGAACCCAATAATACTCCCCAACTCCTCTTACGCACTTCATATATATTTTGTGCACTTGTACTTGCTCTTCTTGCTTGGATGATCTTCAAATTTGCACATCTGTCATGTATTTATAGTGTTTTTGTGTTCACTTATGGGGTCGACTTGTAAAACTAGCTACGCTGACCTGTACTTTCTAGTTGGGTTGACTTGACATAATATTTCATACCTTTTTATTCCTATGGAGTTAGAGGGGGTGCCATATATCATTGGAAAGGTATTGGAATAATATTTTCAACCATATATCATATGTGTTGATTAATTGGGTTGGTTGTCATTGATATCAACCCTTGAAGAAAGTCTGGTAGCACAAAGGTTTGGGTAATGGACCCAAGTTTATTTGATGGATAATGGTATGAGATTTGATATACTTGTAGGTAATACTATTCTAGATGGATAGTACATGTCATGCCATTTTTGGTGTTATGTGAAATGTCACATAACTCCTCACGGTTAGAGAGTTATGGCCATGTGAAGTTGGAGAACCCTCATGAGTCATCTAGAAGCCCCAAAAGGTCAAAGTAGTCAAAGTGGTTGCAAAGAAGAAATTATTTAAATAATAAAGTGAAGTGATGAGTGTACTATAAGTCAAAGAGGATGCAAAATAAATTATTTAAATAATAAAGTTAATGGAGAATTTACTAATTATGGAAAGTGGTTAAATTAAGTGGACAAGTGGTTATAAGTGGGTTACCCCTAAAATAAGGAAAGTGGTTTAAGAGATTTTAGAAGGTAAATAATAAAGTGAAGTGATGAGTGTACTATAAGTCAAAGTGGATACAAAAGAAGTTATTTAAAGAATAAATTTAATGGATAAATTACTAAGTGGACAAGTGGTTAGAAGTGAGTTAGCCCTAAAATAATGAAAGTGGTTTAAGATGGTTAGAAGGTAACCCCTTGAGGAAGCTACATAAAAGTATAAATAAGAGGCAATGGTCTCTCATTTTAATCACACTTGAGCATACTGAATATATACAAGTGATTGAGGTAACCAA
Source organism: Picea mariana (assembly GCA_032191745.1). Classification (NCBI taxonomy): domain Eukaryota; kingdom Viridiplantae; phylum Streptophyta; class Pinopsida; order Pinales; family Pinaceae; genus Picea; species Picea mariana. The sequence goes on along the minus strand of JASDQU010684867.1, from coordinate 13,919 downwards.
AGGATATCTAAGCCTAATTTTAGAAGGAATGTCAAGTAAAGAAGGCCGAAATTCAAGGGAGGATAAATTCTTTTGATGATGCTTTCTAAGGTATGTTATTTACAGGTCATCTCACCATTTTCACAATAAATTTTTTTCTAGAATAATTCAGACCGTGAAATTGGGAGGACGTTGAGGAAACATATCCAAGTAGCTATGATAAAAATTTCATCTTGTGGTTCGTTATATTTTTGGAGTTACACTCCGTGGAAAATACGGTTTGTGGCTAGTCCTGAAACTAGTCTAAAACATGTGTTTCGGGTAAAAACGTCATAACTTCTTCATAACAGATCCAAATTCACTAAGAACAAATGTATTGGTTAGAGTACAATCTGTGTTATGTTGTGTATGATTTTGAGATCTATATAACAAATATTTTGTGTGGGGCAGGCTCTACAAGTTCACTCTCTAGAATAAGACAAAATTCAACAAGGTATGCCATTTTTGTTGATGATTGCAGCTATGTGAAACATTCTCCAACTTACAAACCTATGAGATTTGGATCATTCCAGCTATGTAAGTCTTTATCTAGCTTACAAACCTGAGAGAAATCCCTTAAGAAGGGTATGTGGTTCCTACTTGGGACACAGCTGGAACGTAGACATGACCTCTTCCATTCAAAGAGTTGAGAAGAACTCCAGATGATTATCCAGTGGAAAAGGTGATCTATTGAGTTAGACGTGCATGTGGCTGAGCACAAGGTGAACGTGTGAAATCCCAAAGTGTTGGGTGCATCTTCATGTGAACATAAATGAAGATGATGTATTAGCCTCCTCTAAGCAGCAGAGTTGACGAGCGACTCCAGATGATCCTCGTGTGTGAGATAGTAGGAAAGAAGATCTGTAGAGTGGACGTGCATGTGGATGAGCACAGGTAAACATGTGAAGATCTGGTTCTTCTATGTAATGCAGTGAGCCAGATATATGGACATACTTATGGATGTTCCCCTCATGGATGAGCACTAGTGGGTGTATCATATCCTTTTCTATATTGTCCAAGAGTCGTACCTGTCTATAACCCTAATTGTAATGTAAAGGGTACATGTCAGCCCCACCTTAATGTGATTGCTAATTAATGTAAAAGATAATTAATCTGGTTAATATTAATTATATTATAAGCTAGTGAGGTCAGCCCTGTTGTTCCAATAGACACTTATGTTGACAGGCTTAGGCTAGTATAAGTAAAGTAAATTCCCCATTGAGGAAACATATCTTTCAAGTGAGTTTGGAAATTTCACCAAGTACACCTTCTTGGGAAAAGTGCGCACCTCTCTTGGGTGCTAGTATTCTAGGGTTTTAGCACCCTCTTGTGTGCTAGGTTTTATCTTGGTGGTGAAGGTACTTCTCTTGAGGATTATAGCAAATGATTTAGATAGGTTTTCTTCCCTAGTTGATAAGGGTTTCCCAGAATACATCGTGTGTTCTTGTGCATGGTGCTTCTTCTTGTGATATTGGTTGCTGCAACATTTATGGTTATGGTTAAATGCTAAAATGGAATGAACTTCATGCTTAACATATCTTATTGAAAAATCAACATGGAATCAAAGTATAGGTCTTGAAAGGACCCATTGCACAAGCATCCACCAAGTCTCAGCTCACCTTTTGCAGAATTGTATGGCCCTTCTAGGGTTTCTAGAAAATTTTGTACGACCTTCCTTCCAGCGGTGATTCAACCCTTAATAATTGGATGTTGGGGCMACTKTTTGCATAGTAGAGTATGGCCTCCTTCAGCACACCTCCAAAATCTCCCAAAGTGAAATTCCAAGAAATTTTGATTTTTGGCCCTAGGGTTTCTAAGGTGCCAAAATTTCCTATAGAATATTAATTCTAGATTTMTGAAGAAACATTTCTCTTGAATTAGAAAGCATCTCTGTGACACTATAGAATTTATTATTGGCAGTCATAAGTCCAACATAATCCAAGGTTATGAATTCAACCTAATCATTAGGTTTTCAAAATCCAATTGGCGATAATTTGAAGAAACCAATCAAATGAAGAACAAAGCCTTAGTAGAAGATATGCTTGATGGAGCAAGCAACTTTGGCTCCTAGAAATCAAGGCTTCAACTCACTCTTGAAGAAGATGACCTCTTGGATTTGGTAACTAAAACCCTACTAGCCACAACTACAGATATAGAGAAGAAGATAAGAAAGAAAGAAGATATCAAAGAAATAAAATTAATCATCTACTCAGTAAGAGATCACCTCTTACCTCGTATTTCCAACCCGAAGATAACCTATGATATGTATGAAGCCTTAAAAGTAATGTTTGAAAGTGACAACACTCTCATAGATCTTACCTTAAAGAGCCAACTTCAAAGTACCAAAATGACGAAGGGTGACACAGTTGTCATCTTCTTCATGAAGATATCAGAGATTAAGGAACAACTAGAGACCATCGTGGAAATCATGTCTGATAGAGAAATTGTCTTAACCACTCTCCAGAATCTTCCAAAATCATGGGAGCCTTTCCTTTAGAGTATTAGTGGAAGAGAATCTCTACCAACCTTTGATCATCTATGGACGGATTGTACTCAAGAATAACTTAGACTTAGAAATAGAGGAGTGGAAGATTCCTCAGAAGAAAATCATGCTCTTGCACTTCATACAAAGAAAGGAGGAAAATTCAAAAGAAATTCTAGGAAAACATTTAAAGGTGAAAAGTCTTCATCAAATCCAGGTTATCAAAGAATATATGTTTCAGAAATCCAGTGCTTCAGATGTGACAGCTATGGACACTATGCAAGAAATTGTCCAACCAGGAAGAAGGGAAGACAATATGCTTTCACCGCTGACATTGATCCAAAACCACCTCAAAATAATGAAGAAAAGAGAGAGGAGAAGTAATTCCTCTAAAAACTAAAGCATGACTACAAACCATGTAAACCAATTGATTTCAAATTTTATAGCTGATTGCATATTTTAATAAATCCCTAGTATGGGAGCCCTCAAAGACTTGGACCATTATCCATGGTACGGGAGTCCAAACCATATTTGATTGATTATTATGCAAGACAATCAGATATGTTGTCCTTAAAGAAGAGATAACCATTCAAACAAACCCAAAGAATCTCAGATGGATATTGACAGTGAGACAAGTACCTTCTCCCCCTTCAACAGTCCAGAGGGAGATGGACATTATTCCAGTTGATCTAGTTTCTTCAGTTTATATGTTCAAATACATTGCAGTAGGGCATAAAAAGTCTACCTAGACTCACTCTGCAAATGGCAAAGAAATATACTAGCCTCTCAAGACTTGTCCCAAGAAAACAAAAGGAGATTTTCAAGCTATTTTTTAATGAGCCACTTCATTGATGTTGAGCCTCCTTGTCCTAGAGAAGCAACAAGAGAACAGGTATGGAAAGATGCCATAGCAAAAGAATATCAATATGTCTTAAAGAATGAATTATAGGATATCATTCAGGGACCAGAAAGGAAGTCTGTGGTAGCTTCCAAATGTATCTATAAAGATCAAACATGCAGCATATGGAAGTGTCGAGAAATGCAAAACAAGATCTATAGCCAGAGGTTTCTCACAAACATAGGGAGTTGTCCATGATGAGACACTTGATCCAGTAAAACTGATACACTTCCATCCGTACTACCATCCATGAGTTGTAAACTATATCAAATAGATAAAGTCTTGATGAGTTTGGATTTCAGCAAGAGTGTTGTTGATCCAAACCTATATTATTACAGTATTGGTGGCGAGAGCCTGATCCTGATAACTTATTCATAAAGCTTTGTTTTTGGATACAAGTAATCCTTGACTTTTGAATTCGAGATGAAGAATCTGAGTATGATGCACTACTTCTTGGGACAAGAAGTATGACAGAGGACCAATTTTCCTAAGTCAAGGAAAATATAGAGTGAAAATAATTAAAGAAGTTCAATATGACAGAATGAAAAATCCACCGTGATGGATTTAAAAAAGAAGATTGATGATGATTTAAACGAGACTGATCCATATCTGATTGGATCACTAATGTATTTGGTTAACACCAGACTTGATTCATGCCATGCAGTGAATGTGCTTAGTAATTTCATGAGTCAACCAAGACAAACTCACTAGACAACAACAAAACATGTATTGAGATATATACGAGGCATAGTTGGATATGGGTTGAGATATGCCTCCAGTGTGAAATTGAGTTTGCAGGATATGTCGATTCAGATTGAGAAGAAAGTACAGTGGACCAGAAGATCACATATGGTTGATGTTCTACCGTGAAGTTTACCATGGTTTCCCGATACATCAGGAAACAAAACTCTGTGGCCTTGAGTACCACAGAGGCAGAATATATAGCATCGAGTGTGAGAAGCAATGTGGCTTCACAGGATTCTGATAGATTTACTTGACCATGATATGGATCCTATGATGATAAACCAAGATCCATGTGTAAATCCCCCTGAGAACCCAACGTTTTCTGATGAATCAAAACATGATGAGTTGAAATATCCTTATATCAGAGATATGATGCAGAGGAAAATCATACACATGTAGTACCTTCCTACACATGAGCAGATTGCAGACACCTTCACCAAACTAACTTGGTGAAGAATGACTTCCTAGTTGAGAGGGAGTATTGATGACTCCAACCAAGACAAAATTCAAAGTACATCCATGTGAGACTTGGCATGATGAAGAATACCTCCCTAACTGAGAGGGAGTGTTGATGATTGCAGCTATGTGAGACATTTTCCAACTTACAAACCTATGAGATGTGGATCATTACAGTTATGTGAGTCTTTCTCCAACTTACAAACTTGAGATAAAGCCCCTAAGAAGGGTACATGGTTCCTACTTGGGACAGAGCTGGAACGTAGAGATGACCTCCTCCATTTAGAGAGTTGAGAATAACTCTAGCTGATTATCCAATGGGAAAGACGATCTTTTGAGTTAGACATGTATGTGGTTGAGCACAAGATGAACGTGTGAAATCCCAAAGTGTTGGGTGCATCGTCATGTGAACAGAAATGAAGATGATGTATTAGCCTCCTCTAAGCAGCAAGTTGACAAGAGACTCCAGATGATCCTCTTGTGTGAGGTAGTGGGAAAGAAGATATATAGATTGGGCTTATCTGTGGATGAGCACATGTGAATGTGTGAAGATCTGGTTCTTTTGTGTAATGCAGTGAGCCAGAGATATGAACATCCCTATGGATGTGCCCCTAGTAGATGAGAACTAGTGGGTGTATCAGATCCTTTTCTATATTGTGCAAGAGTCAGACCTGCCTATAACCCTAATTGTAATGTAAAGGGTATAGGTTGGCCCTACCTTAATTTGATTGTTAATTAATGTAAAAGATAACTAATCTAGTTAATATTAATTATATTATAAGCTAGTGAAGTCGTCCCTATTGTGCCAATAGACACTTCTATTGACAAGCTTAAGTTAGTATAAGTAAAGGTAAATTCCTCATTGAGGAAACATATCTTTCAAGTGAGTTTGGAAATTTCAGCAAGTACACCTTCTTGGGAAAAGTGTGCACCTATATTGGGCGCTAGTCTTCTAGGGTTTGAGCACCCTCTTGTCTGATAGGTTTTATCTTGGTGGTGAAGGTCTTTCTCTTGAGGATTATAGCAAAGGATTTAGCTGGGTTTTCTTCCCTTGTTGAGAAGGGTTTCTCAGGATACATATTGTGTTCTTGTGCATGGTGCTTATTCTTGTGATCTTGGTTGCTGCAACATTTATGGTTATGGTTAAATGCTAAAATGGAATGAACTACATGCTTAACCTAGCTTATTGAAAAATCAACAATTTTTGCTATAAATCATTTTCTGAAAGGTTCCAAGTAGTGAAATCTGGAGAAATTGCATAAAATACATTGAATAACATTGTGTACCATTTTCAGATCTTTATTCATTACAGGTACATATTTATGACTATTGCAAGTTTAGGATTGTTAACTAATCCAAAACTAGTCATGTGAGACTAAAGTAAAATTTGATGAAAATGTTAGTATCTTATTGAGGAAGGTTTGCAGGTATGTGATCATATACACCAAGTCTGTTATAGAATTACAAATCAGATTTGGATGATGAAATTGATGAGGACTTTTGATTGATGTGTGTTACAGATAGAGGTTGTATAACAGTAAGGTTGTGGCACATGGTTTGATGTAATGGTTTATGGCATTGGGTTTATGAATAGAGTGATGAATTGTTAGATAAATTTTGATGGTTATATTGGTATATGTATTTGGTATATGGTTGAGGTACATGTTGGGTACATGGTTGATACAAGTAGTTGATGAGTTGGCACATACATGAGGTGTATAGTTGATGATTTTGGTACATCCTGATGAGTCATAGTTTATGTGTATTTGATGCATTATTGGTACATATTTGGTGCATGGTTGATGCACTCATTGATGGTACAGGTTGAGGTACAGGTTGGTGCATGGTTGATGCACTTGTTTATGGTACAGACTGAGTACAAGTTGAGGTACATGTTGGTGCATGGTTGATGCACTTGTGTATAGTACATGATGATTACAGGTTGCTTGGTACAGATTGGTGCATGGTTGATTCACTTGTTCATGGTACATGTTGATTACAGGTTGATTGATACATGTTTAAAGCAGTATATCTCATAGTGATAGTGTGACAGTGGTTCCATCATTCTACTTTTATTTCAGAGTCGTTGGACGGGGCAAAGATAGGTGGTTGTAGTCACCTTTCGGTTGTAGCCGGAGAACATAGGGGGTTGGAGCCTCATTCTTGTTGTGCCCATAGAATTGGGGAGTTGGAGCTTCCTTCAGGTTGTAGCCTGAGAAACTAAGGGGTTGGAGCCTCCTTCTGGTTGTAGCCAGAGAACTGGAAAGTTGGAGCTTCTCTCGGGTTGTAGTTTGAGAAACTAGGGGATTGGAGCCTCCTTCCAGTTGAAGCTGGAAAACAAAGGAAGCTGGTGCTTCCAATTAATGTAATTATTAAATACATATAAGAAAAAACATTCTGTGGTTTTCTCCCACTTTGGGTTTCCATGTAAAACACTGGTGTACTGTGTATGTGTATGATTGTTCATTTGTTCATTGTTTGTTTACTCTGCAACTATTGGATGATAATGCTACATTGATATAACACTTTCATTTTATGGCGAGAAAGGATTAAATTGCTCTATTACTAATTCACCCCCCTTCTCAGTAATCCAACAATTGGTATCAGAGCCGGTTCCTTCAGAAAACAGTTTAACCACTGGAATGAGATCATGGATTATTCTGAGAATGGAGTACCAATGTTTAATGGTTAGAATGGTTTAAAGTATGAGACGTGGAGTAGAAGAATGAAAGTATTTTTAGAGGCACTGGGACATTATATTTGGCTATCAGTTGTTACAGGATATGATAGTTCAAAAAGGGCAAAGACTGCAGCCAAGAAAGAATTGAAGAAGAATAACAAAATAACAATGGATTTCATCTCGGAAGGATTATCTAATACGTTAAGATAAAAGGTTGGTAAATGTTCATCAGCCAAAGAACTTTGGGATAAGTTACATGACATATATTCTTCACCCATCGCAGATTCAGAAAATTGCAAAGAAGATGTAGATACAGATAAAAAATAATTGTGTTCACCATGTCAAACAGATTCAGAAGATGAAGAGTACATAATCACCAGAGGTATGTTGTTTTGCTTTAATTGTGAAAAACGCGGACATCTTGAAATAGAATGCCATGAAGGAAATGAGACAGAAAAACTAATTGAAAAGGAAGACAATTATGAAGCAGAATTGACTAGTGCTTTATATGAACTAAGAGAAGAAAATAAGTTACTCAAAAAAGAATTGATGAAATAAAAGGAAAGTGTTCACATTTTTTAAAAATCCCAACAGGTCATCGAGAAATTAAGAACTCAGCTAGAAGAAGTCAGAAATATCGAAGAAGATATTGAATACAAAAGAAGTATTTTGAAGCCAACATAGCAGCATGGAAGGAAGAAGTTGAAATGAAGGAGAATATATTGATAGATCATCTTAAATATAGAACTAACGATCTAAACCATCTTGAGGCAAAGTTTGGTCAAGAAGATAAAGGACTTGAAGAAGAAATAATCATATTTAAAATTCAACTTGAAGAAGCAAAAAAAACAAAACAATTCATGAAGTCTCAGATAATGAAGAAAGAAGAAGAGGTTGAGAAGCTTGAAGAAGAAGTTGTCACATTGAGAAGTAAAATCGTCAAGCTTAACAAGAACATTGAAGAGACAAAAACATCCATATTAGTTATAGAGAATGAAGAAAAGCACTCTAGGTTGCTAGAAAAGAAGAATGAAGAAAATAGAAAGGGTTATGCAAAAGTACTCAAAGGAAAGAATCATGGTCAACCAGAATCTAAGAAAACTATTGAAGATACATATTCAAGAAGACCATCCATGTTCAAGCCACAAATAAGCTTCAATCATGATCATGATCAGTCAAGATAGAAATTCAGAAGTACTACACCACAAAGAAGATCATTTACTCCCAGGTATGCAAATTTCTTTTATGATCATTGTTTTTATTGCACTAATTTTGGACATAAGGTTGCAGATTGCAGGGATTATAAAAGAAATGTCTATGTGGCCCCACGTGACATTGAATGTTACAAATGTCATAACTATGGACACATAGCTAGTGATTGTAGAAGCATGTTCGATACTTCCATAAAAGAGAACATTGATATAAGATATAAGAAAGTATGGATAAGAAACACGAAGAACAATGGATAAGAAACACGAAGAACAGGTGAACAAAGACCAGGTCCTAAAGATCGCAAGATTGACAATAAAATGAGATAATGAAAATTCTACACAGAAAAATAAAGATGTTAGATATAGAAAGGTTTGGAAAATGACAGGTAAATGAGGAACAGGTTCAAGAGATTGTACTTTCAAGCATTGTAGTGAAATATGAATTCATAGACAGAAATAAAGAAGTCAAAGCTCAGAGAGATGATGAATCTACCAATGAAGATGATGATGAATACACATCAGAGCAGGAATTGTTCTGAGCTATCTGGCTTAGAGACTCCCAAGTAATATGAATATTAGACAGGGGGAGTCTATGCGATAGTTGTGACAAACCAAAGGACCATCCTTCGAGAAGCTTGCAGAGTTTGAGAAGATAGATCCAGAGTGGTCAGTTAACAAAATTACCATCAGTTGTAGTAGTGAAGACTTCATAATAGTATAGTAATAAATGGGTCAACATTATGGACAATTGTGCAGTAGAGTCTTGGACAGTATGGACAAAGATGGATTTGTAAGAACACTTAGCAAGTTTGGACAGATATATGACAGTGAAAGAAAGCATGGATTCATAGATTAGTTCAGAGAGTGGTTCAGAGACAAAGAAACATTATGGATGTTAATTACACAAGAAATGGCTTGTACAATGCTAATGGATTCCAAATTGACACATAGTTTTTTGGACAGATACAGTGCATACAACAGTTCACATTCAAAACAAAGTAATGCTCAGAAACAACAATGACAAAACTCCCTATGAGTTATGGAAAGGAAGTGCAGACAACAACCTCTACATCAAGGTAACTCAAGGTAGTATTTTATTAATTGAAATTTATGTTGATGATATTGTTTTTGGAAGTACTAATGGCAGGTTAAACCAGAAATTTGCAAAGGACATGCAGAATGAATTTGAAATGTCATTACTCGAAGAACTATCCTTCTTTCTGGGTCTCCAGATATGTCAAAGCAACTGGGGATTTTTTGTTTCTTCAAATTAAGTATATCAGTGAAAGGCTAAAGAGGTTCGGAATGGAAGATTGCAAACCAGTTACCACTCCTATGCAAACCAGTTGCAAGTTGAGCAAAGATGATGATTCAAAGTCTACACACTAGAGGCAATACAGGTTAATGATTGGTAGATTACTATATGTGACAACATCCAGACCAGATGTAATGCAGGTAGTTGGACATGTGGCAGAATTTCAAGCAGCACTAAAGGAATCACGTGTATTATCATTGAAGAGTATTTTTAGATATCTCAAGGGAATAGAAGAGTTTGGATTATGGTATCCAAAAGGAAAGGATCTATCACTTATTGCCTACACAGATGCAGATTGGGCAGGTTGCATTAATGACCGACGAAGCACCAGTGGAGCAGCGTTCTACTTGGGTGAGTGTTTAATATCATGGCTAAGCAAGAAACAATCATCAGTATCCTTATTTACAACCGATGAAGAGTATATTGCAGCAACGGGATGTTGTACACATGTTCTATGGATGAAACAAACTCTGACAGATATACAGGTTGAGTATGATGAGCTCATTTCAATATATTGTGATAATACAAGCGCCATCAGTATCTCAAAGAAACTAATGATGCACTCCAAGATGAAACACATTCCAATCAAGTATCACTTTCTACGGGAATAGGTTGCAGAGAAGAACATCAGAGNGATGCACTCCAAGATGAAACACATTCCAATCAAGTATCACTTTCTACGGGAATAGGTTGTAGAGAAGAACATCAGAGTTGAATATGTGGGCACAAAAGAACAAGTGGCAGACATCTTTACAAAACCGCTTCCACGAGAAGCCTTTGCATATATTCGCCAGAGGCTCGGAGTAATTTCTACTCCAAAATGAATGCTTTTGAATGCTTATCTTATATGTCTTAGATTTACATGACGCAGCACCATAAAGAGGATAGTTCAGGTTGGGAGATCAGTTTCGGGAAGAGTTTAGTTAGGGGGAGTATCCCCAAGGACAGTTCAGTTAGGGGAAACAACCCTGGATGAAAAGATACATTTGCCATTGATGACAAAGGGGGAAAGATTTATTAGATGCAGAGCACAGAGACATGGTTCCATGGGGAGCGATGGTCACAGGGGGAGCATGAATGATATGACTTCAGTATTGCATCAGAGTGTTGCCATCAATGCCAAAGGGGAATATTGTTGATTAATTGGGTTGGTTTTCATTGATGTCAACCCTTGAAGAAAGTTTGGTAGCAAATTCCGGTAGCACAATGGTTTGAGTAATGGACCCAAATTTGTTTGATGGATAATGGTATGAGATTTGATATGTTTGCAAGTATGACTATTCTAGATGGATAGCACATGTCATGCCATATTCGATGGTATGTGGAACATCACATAACTCCTCACGGTTAGAGAGTTATGGCCATGTGAAGTTAGAGAACTCTCATGAGTCATCTAGAAGCCCCAAAAGGTCAAAGTAATCAAAGTGGTTGCAAAGAGGAAATTATTTAAATAATAAAATGAAGTGATGAGTGTACTATAAGTCAAAGAGGATGCAAAAGAAATTATTTAAATAATAAATTTAATGAAGAACTTACTAATTATGGAAAGTGGTTAAGTTAAGTGGACAAGTGGTTATAAGTGGGTTAGCCCTAAAATAAGGAAAGTGGTTTAAGAGATTTTAGAAGGTAAATAATAAAGTGAAGTGATGAGTGTACTATAAGTCAAAGTGGATACAAAAGAAATTATTTAAAGCATAAATTTAGTGGAGAAATTACTAAGTGGACAAGTGGTTAGAAGTGGGTTGGCCCTAAAATAAGGAAAGTGATTTAAGATGGTTAGAAGGTAACCCCTTGAGGAAGCTACATAAAAGTATAAATAAGAGGCAAGGGTCTCTTATTTTAATCACACTTGAGCATATTAAATATCTAAAAGTGACTGAGGTAACCAAAGAATATCTAAGCCAAATTTCAGAAGGAGGGTGAAGTAAAGAAGGTCGAAATTCAAGGGAGGATTAATTATTTTGATGATGCTTTCTAAGATATGTTATTTACAGGTCATCTCACCATTTTCAAAATAACTTTTTTTTAGAATGATTCAGACCGTGAAATTGGGAGGCCATTGAAGAAACATATCTAAGTAGTTGTGATAAAAATTTCAGCTTTTGGGTCGTTATATTTTTGTAGTTACACTCCGTGGAAAATACGGTTTATGGGTAGTCCTGAAACTAGTCTAAAACATGTGTTTCGGGTAAAAACGTCATAACTTATTCAAAACAGATCAAAATTCAGTAATACCAAATGTATTGGTTAGAGTATAGTTTGTAGTATGTTGTGTACAATTTTCATATGTATACAACAAATATTTTGTGTGGGGCACGTTCTACAAGTTAACTCTCTAGAATAAGCCAAAATTCAGCAAGGTATGTCATTTTTTCTATAATTCATTTTCTGAGAGGTTCCAAGTAGTGAAATTTGGAAGAATTGCATAAAAGACACTGAAGAACATTGTGTACCATTTTCAGATCTTTATTCATTATAGGTACATAGTTATGATTATTGCAAGTTAGGGTTGTTGACTAATCCAAAACTAGTCATGTGAGACTAAAGTAAAATTTGATGAAAACGTTATTCTCTTGTTGAGGAAGGTTTGCAGGTATGTGATCATATACACCAGGTCTGTTATAGAGTTACAAATAAGATTTTGATGATGAAATTGATGAGGTCTTTTGGTTGAGGTATGTTACAGATAGAGGTTGTATAACAGTGAAGTTGTGGCACATGGTTTGATGTAATGGTTTATGGTATTGGGTTTATGGATGGAGTGATGAATTGTTAGATAAATTTTGATGGTTATATCGGTATATGTATTTGGTATATGGTTGAGATACATGTTGGGTACATGGTTGAGACAAGTAGTTGATGAGTTGGCACATACATGAGGTGTATAGTTGATGATCTTGGTGCATCCTAATGAGTCATAGTTTATGTGTATTTGATGCATTATTGGTACATATTTGGTGCATGGTTGATGCACTTGTTGATGGTACAGGTTGATTACAGGTTGATTACAGGTTGATTGGTACAGGTTTACAACAGTATATCTCACAGTGATAGTGTGACAATGGTTCCCATTAATATTATGGTAGCTTCGGGAGGTATGAACCTCTATTGTGACCTATGACGAGATTAGAATACTCCGGAAGGAAGCAAAGAAATGAAGGAAACCCTAGACAAGTTGTCGGCTGCAGAAATATATTTAAAATGAATTTATTAGTACCCAAAAGGAGAAGTCGGCCCCAGTAAACCTGCCCAGACTCCTATAAATACAGGGCGCCAGTTCTCATTATTCACAACACGGCAATTGCAGAGAGAACTGGATCTGCACAGGTGCAGTGGCAATTTGTGCGCAAGTCTCTGGGAAGGTGTGTGCTAGCTTCTGGGTGGGATTACCTGATCATCTTGGTTTCTATTCTTGATTGGTGCATTAGCCTCTCTTGGCTATTGGATTGCTACCAGGATTCTCTTCTCTGTCAAGGTCAAGGTGCTCAGAGGGTGGCTTCAACCTATGGTTGGGTGACGAGGGTATCGGCAATGGTAAAATGAGCACAATCTTCTATATCCTAACAGGTTATGGGCCCACACCCCCTTCATTCAGCCTAAAACGCTGGAAGAAAACATAGTCGCTGGGATATTGAGCTCACTGAGGAACTACCGCTAGGGTTACTAGCAGAAGCATCTTCCAAAACACTACAGCTAGGGTTACTAGCAGAAGTAGTTGCAGAAACCCTAAATCTTCGATCCAGCACCTTATGATGGAGCATCTTGCTCAAGAAGAAGATATTCAAATGCGCCCTAACTCAGGGCATCTCTTGGCTCTCTCAGAAGACAGAAATGACGAAGTTGAAGTTTTGGATCAAGGCATGACCAGTTGCCAGTCAATTGAAGACATGTGTGAAACAATCAGTCTTTTACACTACTCAGCACTTACTGGGACGATTGAAGATGACATGTGGATAATCGATAATGGAGCTTCCAGGCACATGATGGGAGATCAAGCCAGACTCTCAAATCTAAATGAGAGAAAAATACCGTACAAAGTAGAGCTTGGAGACAAAATCACTTACCCCGTCGAAGGATTTGGACAAGCCTCCGTCAAGTTGGAATCAGGTAATCAT
>JASDQU010684866.1:28616-44638 GCA_032191745.1 Picea mariana | reverse complement strand
AGAAATTGGTCAAGAATTCGGTGCCAGCGTCGTATCTCACAGGTAACTGAAAATGGTTTAGGAAATCCATCGCTAGTTCACCGAAGGAAGAGTATCTTGATCGATCGAGCTCAATGTACCGCTTCGCAACACTCCCAATGAGAGTACGTTGAAACAATCACAACTGTACAGAGTCGTCTTTCAACGAGTTATATGAGCACCAAAGATGGAAGGTAGTCACATGATCTCCTGGATCTTCATTAGGCTTGGCTTCGAACTTTGGGATGTCTAAAGGAAACTTCATCGACATAGAAGGCCAACGCAGATCATTACAAATAGGGCCATTCAACAACCTTGTCAAGTCTGGAAAATGCAAAGTTGCCAGGAAGGGTAGTTTGGGTAGTTGGTGATAACCTGGGAAAAAGGGGCCTGGAGTTTGACTGGCACCACGTTGCCAAGAAAAGTTCGGCTGTCGGCTTGGGTTCTGGTAGAAACCATGGCCTTGGCCAACGTATGGATTTTGCGTGTGAGGAGACATCATCGGCTGATTTCCAAAATAGGACATAGATGGTTGGGCATGCATTACATTCGAAGGACTTTGGGAAGGATTTCCCCATGTAGATCCCGTGGGGATAGGCATAGTGCTTTTTCCCGGGTTCCATTGATTGTGAAAATAATTACCCCAGATCGGCATTCCCAACGAGGGAACGGATCCTTGCCAAGAATTCCAAGGCCCTGATGCGGAAGAAGTTCCTGGGTGTGCCCCTTGTGCAAGAATAGTACCCTGCATAGGAATAGGTTGTCCGAAACCGGGGTTGCCCCCAGTTGGGAAAGTATCTGAAGAGAAGGTGTTTTTATTAAATGCACTAAACAAAGAAAACGGTGTCGAACCTACCGGCATATTATGTGAAGGTGGTCCTTGACTCCCTGCTCCAAATAAATTATGGTGTGCAGGTGTTCCGACGGATTGCTGATACGAGCCACCGAGTGAAGGGGATGAAGGAGGTATATGACCTCCCCCATAAGGGAAAGCATTGAAAAGAGCAGGAGTGCCCCCCATGTGTCCTTACAGAGGAGCATTAGAGCTCCCTGCCCCCAGACCTGAAGTCTGTGAAGTGGAGTAGGAAAGTACAGGACTTGTACCTGAACTAGGCATCACGTATGAGAACGGAGGGCCTGTCGCACTTGGTGTGAAAGGGGTTGTGGCAACCGCCAGAGACGAGATCGGACCACTGTGCGAGGTAGAGGCAGTCGAGACAATGGTGGCTCGAACCGGTGATGGTGGGTTAGGAGGTGGAAACTCTCCTGAGGTGACAATCATAGTGGGAATTGAAGAATTCCCAGAAGGAGTAACATCATTTGTTTCCATTGTTGTGTGCGACACTGTCTGTCACTCATAAGGATGAATCGATACGATGGTGGGTGCCGAAAGATCAATGATGGAGGTTTCAAGTGGACCAAGAGCTTTCACTTCAAAGTCTAAGACAGTTGATTCCTCCGAATGTTGGTTGGGCACAACTTCATGTGACCCGGTTGCTTCAAAAGACCCTTGTTGGTCTAGCTTTCACCTTAGTGGTGGCGGGGTTGGCTCTAGTGAAACTGGCGGTAGGCCAAGAAGCCTTCATGATTGGCAGAGCTCGTGATCCTCCACTGTGTGAGAAGATCAAAGACACACTAGGTTAGTCTAACCATTCAAAAACAACACACACTAAAAAATTTCCTAGAAGATAAGACAGGAAAACACTAAATTAATTGGAAGAACAGTTACAACAACCAACACTAGAGAAACTTACCGGTGAAAGTGAAAATTGAAAATGGAAGCACCCTCTAGGTATACTCTATAAAGCGTGGATCGATGTCTGTCCTAGGTACCGCGGTATACCCCCGTAGTCACCTGTGTATGTCCCTAAAAAAGATAGGCAACTAGGTTTCCAGCGTGCGAACAGTCACCAGGCGGGTACAGTCGAAAGTTAGGTAGACCACAATGAGGAGGGTATCGAGCCTGAAGCCTGTCAAGGGTATTGAAAGCAAGTGGTCTGGAAGACAACTGAGGACCTCGAATAGATTTGATACCCACGAAGCCCCGTGGAAAATGCAATCGACGGAATCCCAAAACAAGCCCTCTATATGTGTTCTCCCTTACGATCGGTCCAACTTTGGAGGGGTTATCTCTGCTACCTTTCTACACGCGACCTCGTGTTTATCCCCTGTGTTAGAGGGGGGTCCCGGATAAATTTCATGATACTGGACTTGGACACTCCCTAACTCAGACTCCAATGTTTGATTTTAATGGCCTTGAAGAGTTTCCTCTCCAACCTAATCCTGAACTAGTTGGTTAACCCTACAAACATAAAAGTCTAATAAATTTTAGATTTAGCATTAATTTTATGGCTTGTCTTATATCAAGGGGTATGAAATTGAAACTAATGATGTTTGAAAGATGAAAGTAAAAAATGAACAGAAAGCTGGAAACAAAAAAATTTCACTTAACACAAATTTTCAACTTTTCAATTTTTTTTTTATATTTTCTAAGATCTTTTGAATCAACAAACTTAAAGAAGGATTTCACTCGACTATGAGCTACTTACAATATAAGTAAAATATCAAGAACTTAAGAAAGAAAATACTTTTCCCTAGTTATTAATGCAAAACCACACTTTTCAACCAAACAAGAAAATGAAAGAGATTTTTTTTTTATTATTTGAATGCTCAAAAAACAAAAAGGAAAAATATCAACAAGTAAAAAACCAAGAAAAAACTTCTGGCCTAATTGCAGATCGCAAAGAATCACTTCAAGAAATCACACACTAGCAACTTAAAAAAGGACTCTCACACTTGTCTAAAAACCCTAAAGAAAAAATTTTAATGACAACTTTTAAATGAAAAAAGCAAGTTAAGGCTAAGATCAACCCTAATCTATTGACTGCTAGGATAGAGATTCAAAAACCTGAGAGGTATAACTCTTGTCAAGGGAAAGGATGACTGCCTTACCCTCAACAAAAACTATCCTGCACAAGCACACTACTAACAATACAACAGCAAGCGTATGCATGCGAGCTGTGTAGAGCCAGAGGGCGTGTACACGTGTGCTGACCTTATAGAGGCCGCGTGTATCTCTAAAACTCTAAAACAACTAAAAATAGACAATCCAAACTAGGAAGAGACCACTGATATTGAGAACCAGGATCTCTTGAAGGCTTAGACACTCTCTTTAAGAGAAAAATAAACCAATGTAAGGAAAAAATTTGTAAAACAAACCAATTTGAGATGAGACTGCAAACAAACAAGACTTAGAAATAAGTCCAGAAACCCCCTGAGAATGACTGATTCTGACAGGGAAGAGGATGACTGCCTCAAAAATTTTCTGGAATCTACACGCTACTGCTACTTCTTTAGTTAGCATTTACACTCGGGCTGTAAGAAAGTAGGGCATGGGTACATGCATGCAGACCATGTGTACCTATGTGGGTCTCAAAAAAAAACACAGTCAAGCAAATAACAAAGATATCTAGTATGGAAGACCAGACTCTCTGTTAGCTCGGACTTTGCAGAAGTTTCAAAAAATAGGAAAGAAAACTAGTCTTTTAAAACTACCCAACAATATTCCCAGGAACCCTAGAGACTTCCCCAGTATGGTCGCCAATTCTGTTGTTGTGGGAAATCCCCCCTATGGACTAGCAAATAGGGTTATATTATGCATGCAAATATGACCAAAATAAACCTACTTTCTACCTTCGTCCCCAGACCTAATCCCCATTTCTTTTCATCAAATACATGGTTAGACCAACATACCTTGTTCTGGATGTTCGATGTTGATCCTTCTTTACACTTGATCGCTTGTTAGCAGCTCTCCTCCCAAGGTTGATCTGCATACAAAACAAACAACAAACTACACATGCATTTTACCTATAGACTAATGGGTTAGAGATTCAAACATATATCTACTAAACTATGAAGAACTCATATAGTGGGACGGGAAAAACATTTCTTTATTATTAACTTTAATGAATAAACTTACAATGTTGAATCCAGCCACCACTCCGCGAATCCTGATCCTGGGCTCCTCTTCAAATGTCCTCCAACTTCATTGCTTTGTATCTCTTCTTGCACAAGGATGGTTAAAGGCTTGGTACAATGGGAATGTGCAATTGGACAGAGTTTCTTTACTCTTATTCTCCTCTTCCAAATGGGACCCCTAACCCTTCTTTTATAGGCTACAAGAAGCTAGGTAATTGGATGAACCCTCTGCCATGCATGGCTGGAAGATTCAGTTAACTCACCCAAAGTTGTGTGTTTCGTCGGCAAATTTCATTTTTTCATGCTTCTGAAGGTCCATGTGGGTTGTAGTGGGCCAACTAGCGTGGACACTGTAGATCCACGCGGGTTGTAGTGGGTCAGCTAGCGTGGACTTTTAAAAATGGAGGTTTTTAGAAGAGTTGTTCAGTAGTGGCTTGGCAAAGAAGGGCTATGAGATGGCCTGATGCCAGGTAAGAATGTATGGTGCAAATTAGGGTTATAACAAGAGGGAGACATGGTATGAATGTGGGACACCCAGAAAGGAGAGCCAACCAATGTAAAAGGAAGCATTCAGTCATGGCTTGGACCCTTCAAAGTTGAAATGGAATCAGTTAATGACTCATACTACCTATCCACTTTAGAAGGAAGAAGGCATCCATTACCTATCATCGGGCACCTCCTCAAACCCCACCAAGGTGGGGGGACCTGACTTCACAGGTAAGTAGGCATGTTGTATTCATGTATTATACCATTTGCATTTCATGTTAGTTTGCTTTCACATTTGCATTATTGATTGTTTTCTTTCAGCTTATATATATACCTATATGTATGTCGGGGTGGCATTACTGCCTCACTTTTCTACTAATGCCCCTATCGATATTGAGAAGGTCTGCAAGTTATGCTAGATATGTTGAGGTTCTCATGCGCTCTACGGTGAGCACGTGTCCCCGAGTTGGAGCCAGATGTTATCCCCGATTTTTAGGGATAACTAGGAGATCATGTCTCGAGGTCCACAAGTCCTAGACATGGAGTATCGAGAGCAGGATTGACTTGAGAATGGCTCTGGAGGGCCCATCCTTTTTTTCTTCCATCATCTTTGTCTTGTCAGCAGCAATAGCATCCATCACCATCGGCTTGGTCTTGTATCAAAAGAGGTCCTTGATGCATGAGGTAATTGGACTAGGTATCATGGTATGTGTCACTTTTGATCATTGAAACCTTTAAATATATGCATCTGATTTATTTTATCTATAACAACTGCTTGGATCTTACATTAGACCACTTGACCATGCTTGGGGAAATTGACAGGGTGCCCTAGCAAGCCTGTGCCCATAGGTTTTGGTTTGCCACTAGGGGGATTTCTGAAAATCCATCGTCTTCTCCCATCATAGCACCACTGTTTCATCTTATCTCCCACTCATTTATCCCATTCCCCTTGTCCAGGCATTGGGTTGACCTATTTGTAGGATTGCACCTTATCTCATGGGAAGAAGGGGCTAAAGGCCCAGAAGGTAAAAGCAGTTGGTAAAAGACAAAAGCCTAAAAATGAAACCTCGAGATGCTTCACCCAGGGATCCTTGAGAAGGCAACAAAAGGCCTCTCGGCAAGAAACAAGAGGGACCCAAAAAATAACAAACAAGACCTAGTCAGAGGATAGGGGGTCTCATCATGATTCAACCTATTAGGTTCATGGGTACCTAAAAATATAACATTTCCACCATCTGGTTACCACGCCAGGGCAGTGACCTTTGGTTTCATGGCCAAGGGAAAGGGGGTCTCATCACGATCCAGCCTTCTCATCTCTGTGAACGTACTTGTGGGTAACACTGTCAGCTCTGGTCACCATGCCAAGGTAGTGTCCTCTGGTTAGCTCTTGAATAAAAAGAAAAAGAAGAAGAAAAAGAAAATCAAAGAATAAAGCTAAAAAAGAATAAAGGCAAGAACGGACTTGGAAAAAATGCATCCATGACAGGTACAACTCACCTTCTACAATGACACCTACAGATAACATTATGCATCCTTGGCTCTCATTGCACCCACATGTCTAGAAATCCCCTAGCCATATCACCTCACTTACGTGGCTTGGATGAAATCCTCTTGGAAACTTTCCTTTTCTTGTGGATACTAGCCCAATAGGACGTCTTGTCTTTTTCTCCAAACTTGTATTGCAGGTTTTTGTAATGTCTTTGAGCTACTGACTGATATATTAGGGGTTTTACGTATATGTTTAATAATATTGATGATGAAATGTGATTGACATTGTTATGATCCCTGTGACTGATAAGCCCATGGAGGGCGTAGCTTTTGATGTGTAGGACCATGCCCGACGGACAGGTACCATTTGGACCGGTACACATGGGGAGATGATCAGTTCAAACCTCCATGGGGCTGAAGATCCCACCAGATGGATGCTGAGACCCCATCAAGGGGCAGAGACAAGACGGTGGTTGATCAGGGTTTTTCACTGAAGAAGAAGAGGGCGTTCCATCAGAGCCACTTTGGCAAAACCCGACCTAGGGGGATTGACCCACTTCCAGTGAAACGTTTTCCCTGGATGGCCTAGGACGTCACCTATGGGCTCATGACATCATCTTGAGCGTGTGGCAGTTTGACAGGGCAGTTGGCACATGTGGCATGATGGAGAGGCCCAAAGAGGGCTAACGTTTTGCTCTTTATTGCTACATTTTCCCTAAAAAGGGGCTAACGTCTCCCTTAGAAGGGGTGACGTCTCACTTTTTTCTCAATTAGTGTTTTAAAATGAACATTTAATGGAAAACAGTATTATTTTGGTATTTTGGCCTTGTCGGCCTTTTTATGACCTAAAAGTTAAATTAGGTCATTGATACAGTATATATTGAGGGTTTTCACTCTCATTTTAACATCAAGAATCATTCACTCATTAGTGAGGTCTGATTTTAGCGCCCTATTGGGGTTTTTGGTTGAACTAAGTGATGCGCACTTGTTGAAGGAAGATATTTTTTGGCATTTATGGTGTTTCTCTTTAGGGAAGGTGTTACAACTAGGGTTTGAATGGTTCATGATTTGTAAGTATTTTTCTACAAAACTTCTTGATTGAATAGTTGTAGTTTGATTTCTTGCATCTATTTATAAATATTGTTGAATCAAAACCCTAGGGGACAAACACACAAGTAGGTCGTTGTCTCATGTCCCCTGATAGAGAAGCCTTAAGCCATTGAAGAAGAAAAAGAGAGCCTAGCCATAGCTACACTCCTTTTTCTTTCTTCCTTATGCTAGTTGTACCCTTTTGAGCCAAGAAGAGTGAGACATACCTGGCCTAGGCTTACTACACCAGGGCCGTACTGTTCTAGGGTTTGCTGATAGGCCTTGCTCTAGCAACACCTCCCTCAGCAAAACCTCTTGTCCTTGTCTATTTTCCTTTTTTTGGGCTAGCCGTTTGCCGAGAAGGAGAAGAGAGCACGAGGCCTTTCTTTTGCAACACCAAAGTGAGCCTCTCTCCCCTAGGGTTTTGCTTTTAGGGCCCTTCTCTAGTAGCGACTTGAAACTTTTCCCTAGAGTCCTTTGAAATCTCTTTCCCTTCAACTCTTGTGTCCATCATTTATTGACTCCTTTAACCCTAAGGCACTTATCTACAGCCTCCAATGTTGAAGTGAAATCAAATCCGAGCACCCTCAAACTTCTTTTAAAACTGAAACCCTAACTACACTAACCCTAACCTACTAACCCTAGAATGTTGACGTCACCCTTGGTTATTTCATCTTGATGCAGCAACGTTTCATTTTTTTAGCAATTGAATGGTAGTTAAGAGCATTTATTGGATTGAGTGTTGATTTGTTACATCGAATGCTATATCGTTCCAGTATTTATTGACAAGTAATATATTTATCATTGCCATTTTGCAAACATTGATTTCATCAATATTTACTGTCGAATTGCTTGCATTAAATATCAGATAGTCACTTACATATGAAGTACTAACCCCATTGAATATAGTTTGCATATATCTTTCTTGCTATTGTCTTGTTCTAGGAAGGTACATATTCTTTGAGGGTTACTTCAAATTGGCCTTTTTTTGGACTATCGTTTGGGTGGTGATCTATGAAGGGGGAACTATCTTACTTCTTTTGAACCTTTGCCTCTTCAAAACCACAGGTCACCGGGGACGTCTCCCCTAGGCCTAACCTCCCTAAATAGAAAGAACCTCCATATTGTGGTGACATTGGGTGGGGAAGGTTCTCGTTTTGCCAGTTTGACCTACTATACGCTAGCCTCTCTCCCATCTACAAACTGTGTGATAACATTTTGGCGCCATTATCGGGGAACACTGAGTCAATTCTCCTCAAACGACAAATATTTTCGGTAAGCCTTGCCTCAAGAGCCTTATCTTACAAGCTTACCTGGTGAATCCACTAGGGTGTTTTCCCTTTTCTTTGATAGTTTCAAGTAAACTATTTGGCGACTCCACAAACTAAAAAGAAGTTCAATAATCCTCCTTTGTCTTTCAAAAGGAAGCCTCCCAAGAACTCTCCTGTTGTCAAATCACTTTTCGGGAAGAGCCTTCCTTTAAGAATCATGTCTAGCTCTCAGACCACTACAACAAACCCAACCAACAATCAAAGACAATGGTCATCTACTCTTTTCAAACCGTTAGACATGTCAGCCATACCAGGCTACCCTAGGCAAATGCCACCCAAGTATGAGAAGTGGTTGCCTAAATTTACCGATACTGATGCAATCAGTGTCGAAGAGAACATGAGCAACTTTTGGGCATTTTTCCATCTTCACCCAATTAGTGATGATGCTGAAGATCTAGTCATGAAGTTGTTCTTCGCTACAATTTATGATGCCTCAAGGCGTTGGTACCTAAGCCTTCTCGATGGAAGCATCAAAACCATGGATAGACTTGAAGAGGCATTTCTCAAAATATGGAGTGTCAAAGAAGACCCTAATATGCTCCTCACACGACTGAATAACCTTGCCAAATATGAAAATGAGTCCATCCAGGAGTTCCATACTAGATTTGAGACTTTGCTGTAAAGGATTCCCACAAGCCATCATCTGAAAGATGACTTCCTCGTCTATGTTTACACCAGATCTTTTAATGGCCAACTAGGGTATCTTCTCAGACATAAAAACACCCAATCCACTCAGGAATCCTAAGAGCTCGCTACTAAAATAGAGGGGAACCTCCTTTCATCCAAGATTGAGCCTTTTGCTAACCCAAGGGGGAGAACATACACTAAACCAAAAATAGTTCACAATGTTGAACCTACTTCAGATCTATGTACCAGTATCACCAAGCTGCAAGCCTCTATGGATGGTATCATGAAAAATCAGGAGGAAATGATGAGCAGGATTGTCAAATTGGAAATATCTCAGACCCAAGCACCCAGGGTCCCATACAAAGGGCAATTCCTGAAGGGAGGCCAATTTTATAAACCAAAGAATGAGCATGAAGTTCCAAATACCTTGGCCCCTGCAAATGTTGTTGATGAAAATCCTTGGTGCCTAGAATGTAGCGGAGCACATTGGGAGCATGAGTGTCCTTACAATGGTGGCCATCAACAAGTCAACAACATGAATTGTTTCATGGAGATTCCTCAAATAAATATCACCGATGCAAAACATCAGGTAGCCATGAAACAAGCATCCAGATCAACAAGGATGGCGGTAATAAACAACTTGGACCATGAATCATGAGAGAAGCTAGAGAAACAAGAATTTCAGGTGTACAGAAGAAAGAATTTGAAACAACCTGTTACTGATCAGGCAAAGCCCCCACCCCTGGAAATACTTCTTCCCAAGACATCCAAGGCTGGTAAGGTTGACCTAAACTTTGGCTTCGAAGGGGCATTATCAAAAATGCATGTAAACATCGCCCTGAGAGAAGCAATCAAGATCCCATCCATCAAGGAACGCTTTGATACTTTCTTTTTGGGATCAGATGAACCCATGGACCCCCCTATTATGTTGCAAGCTGATCACTTCAGGTTTCAATATGGTGAGAACCCTCCTTTCTTCATGAAATTGGTAATGAACGGCAAGAACCTCAACAATTGCATGTTAGATACAGGTTTTGGTGCTAACATGATGTCACTCAAGGTCATGCGACAAGTGGGTTTAAAGGTCACATGACCTTATAGAAATGTATGTGGCTTCGAATCTAAATCCATACACACACACAAGGTGGTTGAGAATGTTGAACTTTGCATGAAGGAGTATCCAGAGAAGATGGTCGACATTGACATTGTGGTAGTTGATGTCCCGGATGTGTGGGGGATGTTGTTATCTAGGAAGTTTGCTACAATTTTATGTGGCACCCTTGAGATGGACCTCACATTCTTGCAATTGCCTTTGAAAAATGGAACAATAGGTCATCTCCTCAATGTGCCAATAACCAGGGACCATGTGCAAGACGTTACTCACCCTGTCGATAATAACAAAGCACAAGACGAGATGATACAAACTCTTCAAAAGTATTCTCTAGAAGATATGCCCTTTGCAACAGAAGAGGACTTTGATTAGATCAAATGGCCCAAGAAAGAAGAATACCAACAACTCCTATATGAATTCAATAAAAAAGAAATTGGGATGGTGAAGATATTAAAGAAACATGAAGATGACGTACAAATCCACCCGTCTCAACAAGAAGTTTTTACAGCAGAAGCCCACCCCCCTCCCTCAGCACAATACACCAGGGTTGTCCAAGGAACGAACAAATACAAAGTCAGAAAGCACAAGGAGGGAGACATGGTATGGATGTGGAACACCCAGAAAGGAGAGCCAACCAATGTAAAAGGAAGCACTCAGTCATGGCTCAGACCCTTCAAAGTTGGAATGGAATCAGTTAATGACTCATACTACCTATCCACTTTAGAAGGAACAAGGTGCCCATTACCTATCAGCGGGCACCTCCTCAAACCCCACCAAGGTGGGGGGGGCTGACTTCACAGGCAAGTACAGGTAAGTAGGCATGTTGTATTCGTGTATTATACCATTTGCATTTCAAGTTAGTTTTCTTTCACATTTTCATTATTGATTGTTTTCTTTCAGCTTATATATATACCTATATGTATGTCGGGGTGGCATTACCACCCCATTTTTGTTACTAATGCCCCTATCGAGATTGAGTAGGTCTACAGGTTATGCTAGAGATGTTGAGGTTCTCATGCGCTCTACAGTGAGCATGTGTCCCTGAGTTGGAGCCAGATGTTATCCCCGATTTTTAGGGATAACTAGGAGATCATGTCTCGAGGTCCACAAGTCCTAGACATGGAGTACCGAAAGTAGGATTGACCTTAGAATGGCCCTGGAGGGCCCATCCTTTTACTCTTCCATCAACTTTGTATTGTCAATGGCAGCAGCATCCATCACCATCGGCTTGGTCTTGTATCATAAGAGGTTCTTTCTCCATGAGGTAATTGGTCCAGGTATCATGGTATGTGTCACTTTTGATCATTGAAACCTTTAATTATATGCATATGATTCCTTTTATCTCTAACAACTACTTGTATCTTACATTATCCCACTTGACCATGCTTGGGGAAATTGACAGGGTGCCCTAGCAAGCTTGTGCCCATAGGTTTTGGTTTTCCACTAGGGGGATTTCTAAAAATCCATCGTCTGCTCCCATCATAGCACCATTGTTTCATCTTATCTCCCGCTCATTTATCCCATTCCCCTTGTCCCGGCATTGGATTGACCTATTTGTAGGATTGCACCTTATCTCATGGGAAGAAGGGGCTAAAGGCCCAGAAGGTAAAAGGAGTTGGTAAAAGACAAAAGCCTAAAAATGAAACCTCGAGATGCTTCACCCAGGGATCCCCGAGAAGGCAATAAAAGGCCTCTCAGCAAGAAATAAGAGGGACTAAGAAAATAACAAACAAGACCTAGTCAGAGGATAGGGGGTCTCATCACGAGCCAACCTATTAGGTTCATGGGTACCTAACAGTATGACATTGCCACCATCTGGTTACCATGCCAGGGCAGTGACCTTTGGTTGCATGGCCAAGGGAAAGGGGGTCTCATCACGAGCCAACCTTCTCATCTCTGTAAAAGTACTTGTGGGTAACACTATCAGCTCTGGTCACCATGCCAAGGCAGTGTCCTCTAGTTAGCTCTTGAATAAAAAGAAAAAGAAAAAGAAAAAGAAAATAAAAGAATAAAGGAAAGAACGGGCTTGGAAAAAATGCATCCATGACAGGTACAGCCCGCCTTCTACAAAGGCACCCACAGATAACATTATGCATCCTTGGCTCTCACTGCACCCACATGTCTGGACATCCCCTAGCCACATCACCTCACTTACATGGCTTTGATGAAATCCTCCTGGAAACTTTCCTTTTCTTGTGGATACTAGCCCAATAGGACGTCTTGTCTTTTTCTCCAAACTTGTATTGCAAGTTTTTGTAATGTCTTTGAGATACTAACTGATATATTAGGGGTTTTATGAATATGTTTAATAATATTGATGATGAAATGTGATTGGCATTGCTATGATCCCTCTGACTGATAAGCCCATGGAGGGCGTAGCTTTTGATGTGCACAACCATGCCCGACGGACAGGTACCATTTGGACCGGTACACATGGGGAGATGATCAGTTTGGACCTCCATGGGGTTGAAGAGCCCACCAGATGGATGTTGAGACCCCATCAAGGGGAAAAGATAGGACAGTGGTTGATCAGGGTTTTGCACCAGAGAATAAGAGGATGTTCCATCAGAGGCACTTTGGCAAAACCCGGCCTAGCGGGATTGACCCACTTCCAGTGAAACGTTTTCCTTGGATGACCCAGGACTTCACCTATGGGCTCATGACATCATCTTGAGCATGTGGCAGTTTGACAGGGTAGTTGGCACGTGTGGCATGATGGAGAGGCCCAGAGAGGGCTAACGTTTTGCTCTTTATTGCTACATTTGCCCTAAAAAGGGGCTAACGTCTCCCTTAGAAGGGGTGATGTCTCACTTTTTTCTCAATTAGGGTTTTAAAATGAACATTTAATGTAAAACAATATTATTTTGGTATTTTGGCCTTGTCGGCCTTTTTATGACCTAAAAGTTAAATTAGGTCATTGATACAGTATATATTGAGGGTTTTCACTCTCATTTTAACATCAAGAATCACTCACTCATTAGTGAGGTCTAATTTTAGCGCCCTATTGGGGTTTTCAGTTGAACTAAGTGATGCGCATTTGTTGAAGGAAGAGATTTTTTGGCATTTATGGTGTTTCTCTTGAAGGAAGGTGTTACAACTAGGGTTTGCATGGTTATTTCTTCATGATTTGTAAGTATTTTTCTGTAAAACTTCTTGATTGAATGGTTCTACTTTGATTTCTTTCATCTATTTATAAGTATTGTTGAATCAAAACCCTAGGGGACAAACACACAAGTAGTTCGTTGTCTCATGTCCCCTGATAGAGAAGCCTTAAGCCATTGAAGAGGAAAAAGAGAGCCTAGACATAGCTACACTCCTTTTTCTTTCTTCCTTATGCTAGTCATACCCTTTTGAGCCAAGAAGAGTGGGACGTCCCTGGCCTAGGCTTACTACACCAGGGTCGTACTATTCTAGGGTTTGTTGATAGGCCTTGCTCTAGCAACACCTCCCTCATCAAAACCTCCTGTCTTGGTCTATTTTTCTGTTTTTGGGCTAGCTGTTTGTCGGGAAGGACGAGAGAGCAAGAGGCCTTTCTTTTGCAACACCGAAGTGAGCCTCTCTCCCCTAGGGTTCTACATTCAAGGCCCTGCTCTAGGAGCACCTTGAAACTTTTCCCTCCAGTCCTTTGAAATCTCTTTCCCTTCAACTCTTGCGTCCATCATTTATTGACTCCTTTAACCCTAAGGCACTGATCTCCAGCCTCCAACGTTGAAGTGAAATCAAATCCAAACACCCTCAAACTTCTTTTAAAACTGAAACCCTAACTATAGTAACCCTAGAATGTTGATGTCACCCTTGGTTATTTCATCTTGATGCAGCAATGTTTCATTTTATAAGCAATTGAATGGTAGTTAAGAGCATTTATTGGATTGAGTGTTGATTTGTTACATCGAATGCTATATCGCTCCAGTATTTATTGACAAGTAATATATTTATCATTGCCATTTTGCAAACATTGATTTCATCAATATTTACTATCAAATTGCTTGCATTAAATATCAGATAGTCACTTACATATGAAGTACTAACCCCATTGAATATAGTTTGCATATATCTTTCGTGTTGTTGTCTTGTTCCAGGAAGGTACATATTCTTTGGGGGTTACTTTGAATTGGCCTTTGGCCGGACTATATTTTGGGTGGTGATCTATGAAGGGGGAACTATCTTACTTCTTTTGAACCTTTGCCTCTTCAAAACCACAGGTCACCGGGGACGTCTCCCCTGGGCCTAACCTCCCTAAATGGAAAGAACCTCCCCATTATGGTGACATTGGGTGGGGAAGGTTCTTGTTTCACCAGTTTGACCTACTATACGCTATCCTCTCTCCCATCTACAAACTGTGCGATAACAGTCACCAAATCCAAAGAGTTTGAATTCACACATATATACTAGTAATTTCAATGCTCTAGTGACTCATGCCATTGAATAGAGCAAGAGGTATAGTGTTGTAGATGTGATTTTTACACTAGAAAACAAGCCAATTAACACATTGATTATATAACATGTAAAATACACATGCAAAAGCGGTTTCTTATGCCCAACGAACATAGCTCGATGTAGAAATGCAATAGTGTATAAGGGATTGTGTTGATATGGGCAAATTAAATAGTACAAAAACATTAATCTAAACCTAAGAATTCAACCAGATGATAACCAAAACAAAAAACATAACAACCACATAATAAAGTGCTCAGTCACATGTCATAACAACATAGATTTATTCACTTTGGAAACCCAAATGAAAAAACTAGGTTCTAGGGGATTTTCATTCAGAGGAATTGATTAAAAAAAAGGGCGAGCTATGCATAGAAAACTTTATGCATTGTTACTCACCAACATAATTTTTTTTATGGGGGATTGAACTCAACAACAATCTTTTCTCATGCATGGATAGGCACGATGTTTCCCTTGTCCTATGATCTCTGAGTTGATTGCCTCTTAGAGCTTTCCTTTCTAGAAATGCCCTTCTTCATTTCTTGTTAGTCTCTCCTCTCGTTTCTTCCATTGAATGTCCTTCTTCATCTCAACCTTCATTTTTAATGGGCTACTTTGAAATACCAACCTTCACAATGGTTTGTTTCAACTTCCAAGTAAATTTTTGGACATTTCCTCAACTTTGCCAAAAAAACAATTAAATGTTTATTAGAAAGTTTACAAAGAGAATTTCGCAAGCATGTAATTCAGATCACCCAATAGCACCCCACACCTTTTTTTTTGTCTTAAATTGCATTTTCTTTTTAAACCACGATCTTAACAACCAATACCATTGCAATGAAGGTCTTAAAATCAACCCTTGAATCAAAAAGATGTGTTATGAATAACACCCATTTTTTTTGAACTTAAAATACAAAAAAAATTAAATCATGGCCTAAAAGGCAAACTCTGTTGAAAAGAAAAAAAATTATAAAAAAAATGAAAAAAATGAGAGGGGGGGGGGCGTAAATAAAAATTGTGAGAAAAAACCAAAAATGAGGAAAAAACCCCAAAATGGGGGGATTCTATAAAAAAAATTAAAAATAAATAAAAAGAAAAAGTAAAAAACTGACATGCCCTCCTTTTTAAGTTTTTTTTAACCTTGGAAAAAAATAGAATTGAAAAAAAATTAAGAAAACACAAATAAAAAAGAATTAAAAAAGGAAAACAATTGGGTGGTGGTGGGGGGAGGGGCAATCCCAAAGTCGCCTCCCCATCCCCTATTCCCCCATCCCTCCCCTACGTTTCCACATCCCTTCCCCTCGCAACTCATTCACGCCCCTCCCTTACCCCTCACTCGTTGCTTAAAGAAATGACATAGCATTTCTTTAAGAAGTAGACTACAGGTTAGGGAGGGGTGGGAGGGGGAGGGATGTGAGAAGACAAGGAGCATATGGGTCAGGGAGACGATTTTGGAAATG
>JASDQU010684866.1:9226-19752 GCA_032191745.1 Picea mariana | reverse complement strand
CAGATGGTTTTAAAGTATTTTTGGCGTTAAAACCATAACTAATGTGATGTGGGCTGACAAAAACTTAAATTACATGTCACTTTGAGAATATTTATGGCAACCAAAAAAAGCAGACACAGTTTAGAAATCTGAAAACAAATTACATATCATGCCATTGACTGTAGAAAGCTATTATCCTCTATTACTAACCAGTAAATCCAAATCCATGTAAACATAGTCAAATTTGCTGATCGTTATAGTATCAATCAGATGGTTTTAAAGTATTTTTTGGCGTTAAAACCATAACTAATGTGATGTGGGCTGACAGAAGCTTAAATTACATTTCACTTTGAGAATATTTATGGCAACCAAAAAAGAGCAGACACAGTTTAGAAATCTTCTTTTCATAACCTGAAAACAAATTACATATCATGCCAGACTGTAGGAAGCTATTATCCTCTATTACTAACCAGTAAATCCAAATCCATGTAAACATAACCATCCTGGGAATACAAAATGGTCTTTGTACAGATAACGCTTCCCATAACAACTGAGAAAACTAACATAACATATAGTACGACAGCAGCAACTTGACTTCATACAGACAGAAATGTACCAACTTGACATAAATGGACGACATAGCTTACTGGAGCCTCACACCTAGCTCATACATGACGATGGCCTAGACCGGTTGGGCTTTAACAGTACAACAATGCGTAAGCAAATTTCTTATAACTTTTAGAGAACATAGAAGAATTCAGGAAACACCATGTTTATGAACATAAAAGCTGAGTAAATATTATGTTGATCTCAGTACTGCAAGGCCGTCACAGCTTGGAATCGTGGCTCTTTGGGAAGAAATTTCTGCTGAGCATAAACATTCATATAATCACCGAACACAAACTTTGGATAAAGCGATAGCTCCGAGCCTTCTTTGGGCTGCAAGAGGAGCTGTGGAGCCGGGGATATGACAGCATCAAACGATGGATTATAGAACGATGCCACTGACATTCTGTTGCCATTGTCAGTAGCCAACACACGATGCCATGCGCTCCTGTATCTCCCGTTGCTAATGGCTTCCAATTGATCACCAATATCAATAACTAACGTGTCTTTCATTGGTGGTGCATCGATCCAACGGCCAGTGTTGTCAAGAACCTGAAGACCTCCCACCTCGTCATCTTGGAATAGCAGAATGAGGCCACCTGCATCAGTGTGTGCGCGGAGACCTTCGACGAGCTCTGGTCTTGGACATGGCGGATAATGGCTGATTTTAGTGCCGAAGAAAGCCTTGTCATCAGGGCCATCCCCGCCTGCCAGGGTCGTCTTGAGATACCCTTTCTCCAAACCCAAATTCTCACTTAGTATTTCTAGCAGTGTCTCTGCCAATTTGGTGATCTCTTTGCCAAATTCCATCATTGTTTCCCTACACACATTCAGTGTATTAGAAAGTTTCTATTATTCTATGCTGTAATTAATGCTCTATCTGAACTCAAAATGCATTAGATTAGACCAAACACAGATAATGTTGAATCCAAACACAGAGAATGCTGAATCTGTAATTTATATTCATTGTATTAGAAATTTTGTGATGTATTTGTAGAAAGCGAAGTCTTAAAAAACCTCAATTGCAAATCTCCAAATAGATCCAGTTTACTTTTTAACTGGATCCACATTTTCTTTAATAATATAGAGTCATGAAGTAACGAACATCTCTGTCCCACCTGTGTTAGAGAGAACCTTGTTTAATCTATCAAACCCAGTTAAAACAAGCCAAACACCACAATCTAGGCTCCTAGAGTAGTAGGAGGTTTACACAAAGTAATAGACATCTGGACACACAAAGTTGACATCTGGACTGTAGAGCACCTTGCTTCTCTTGGCCCAATTAAAACAAGAGAAACACCAAATTCATAAGTTATGCTTACATTTTATCTTTGCAAGCAATTAGCAAGAAAGACCTTTCCTCAAGTTATATTGACTAAACATAACTTGATTAAACCTTATAATAGAGAACACTGAAACTAAAATTTAAATTCCTTCTGACTGTGAATCAAACAACTACATAAGGAAGCTCATGATCTGATATATAGGTTTCTTACTTTAACCAAACTCCTTTGTCTGCACCAAAAAATGCACAAACAGGGTTAATAGAGAGCCTGCTCTAACATCAGAACTACTATTAAAACAAAAATCTGCCCAATTAGAACAGGCCAAACATCAAAATCATAGGCTATGTTTACATTTTATCTCTATTCTATGACCAACTGGGTATTTCTACTCTATTCATAAGGAAGCTAGTGATCTGATAAATGTATCCTATTTTAACCAAATTCCCCTGTCTACACCAATAAATAATGAACAGGGTTAGACAGCCTTCTCTGACATCAGAACTGCTTAAGAAAAAAGTTCGAAACATCTCCAGAATTCAATCAAAATTCATAAATACACTGACAGAGTTAGACAGCTCTAACATCAGAACTGCTAAAACAAAAGACTGGAAAGATACCCAAAAGTTAGCATAACATATTCGAATTCAATCATAATTCACTACATAGTATAGAATCGTTAAAGAAGGGTAGCATTTTCCGAGTTATGTATACTGAATATATAGAATAGCAGAACCATTGACGTTTATAATGATAAGTCACATAAAAAAACATAGTTTCCACATGCAAAAAATCCTATCCTATCAGCTTAATCTTCTCACATAAAATCATTATTAAAACAAGATCAGATTATTCAGAGACAGAAGGTATAAACATATTCATCAACAATCTATGGCTGAGATAGAATTTTGAAAAAAGTGCGCTGGCCACTTTGAATCCACTCACTTGAACTCGCTCGGTTCAGATGGCCATGGATAGTCTTCTTGTGCGTATTGGAGCACAAAGCAATCTTCCCAGTCCACATTTTCTACCTTCTTTGGCTCGCTAGAATTAGAAAGCTCTGCTTCCGTGAGGGACTTGTTAAGCAACTTTACTGGCACAGACTCGGTCTTAAATTTTGGCTCTCTGACACGGTTATAATGCTCGGAGCACACTTTCTTAACACGCTCCATGAGTTCAAGTGGTACGCTATGGCCTTTAAGCTGAAAGAAATCAAAACAAAACCATTAGCACAGAGAAAATCTAAGAATTCTAGGGAAAATCTAAGAATTCTATTGAATGGAATGAAGATCAGAAAACTTAGAGACCAGAGACTATGTGCCCACCTGAAAAAAGCCCACTTCCTCACATGCCTTCCCCATCTCGGCCATGAATCTCTCTTTCTCATTTCCCTTCAGATTACCCATCTCAATGACTGGAATTGCCATTTTTTCTTAAAAAAGACAGAAATCCTACACAGAAACAACAAGGCTTCTCTTCACAAACGCTAGCACAAATCTCTAATCAAGTTAGATTACTGCATTGCCTTGGAGCCTGCAGCTCTCCTTATATAGGCTTTTCATCGCATTAAGATAGTCTAATTATGGTAGGAATGGCTTGATGATTGCAGCACTGATGCAACTTTCTAAAAAACATGTGAATCCAAGTGTGAAAGAGACACAGGATGGTCAGAACCAAGTGCTTTTTTCGTTATCACTCATGGCCCTTGACTTGTCCTTTTCCTTCAACATGTCTTTGATTATTCTAATGCATTGGAGCACATTGTTTATACATTTATAGCCGCGATTAGAGGCTAGACTCTAGATAATCATAGACAGCCATTAAAGAACTCAATTCTGCACGGTCCTCAGAGGCAACAATCACTAACTGTAGCAGAATTGTCAACTCTTGGAAAAGTCGCCAAACTGTAGACCACGGTGCACAGGGCCCCTACAGTTGCGTGTAAAGATGGAAAAACTCTTCAGTTTTCAAAAGATCAGATAAACAATCAAGGTTTAGTGAACGTATCTCAAACGATCAGCTAGACAATCAAGGGTTAGTAAACGTATCAAATTAAGACTGGGGCTCATCTTTTGATATAATTTCAGAGATAGGCCTCATCTTTTGATATAATTTCAGAGATAGGCCTCATCTTAATCCAAACGCACGCCATGTTTTTTCCTGTGGCACTGGGCCAAGCAAACCTTAAATTGATCAACATCCAGTGGATTAACAATTTTGTCAATACTCAGACCTTAAACTCTGGACAATTTTTTTATGATAAAAACACATGATTTTATCATAACACCACCTGTGGGAATGGATGTAGTCCTGATTGTTGCCACATGTAGTGGCATGATTGACTGGGAGAGCCTTGACTGGTCCAAAGATAAGACACATCATTGAATAACATGCATGATGGTGGATTTGTATCATGGAAATTTGTTGAGTGGACCCTTAACAACCGTACTTGATAGGCCAATGAGTGAATAACATGTCCAATAGTTTTTCTTCAAGGAAAGAAGGTTTGAGTGGACAACACATGGACTTGAATGGACTGCAACTTCATTTAAAGGCACATGATATTCATTAAGTTTGGATGCTATGACATTGAGTACAATTTGCTTTCTACTCGTTAGAAGGTGTCAAAGATGCCAACTTTTCCAAAGGGATAAATTAAAAAAGGAAGGTCTGGGGATGGAGCCTTGAAAGGGCTAGTTACTAGCACAAAAGAAAAAGTGATGTAACTCAAAGTGACAATCTAAGATATGTAGAAGAACCGTACACAAAATTGAATGTCCCATGTGAGGATATACACAATATGTTATATTTTTTTATAAATTTGGAATAAAATACCATATTTGTTATATCATTTTTATTAATCAATATATTATATTATTTTATTAATTTAAAAAAAAAATTAATAAGAGTAAAAATTAGAATGATGTAGATTCTAAAGAGGTTGGGAGCTGTATGTATATACATATATATCATGAATAATTTACATATTTACAATGAATTATTTATATGTTTTTTTTCCATTTACAGGKTACTTGGGAGTTGGTCTACACTTGATTTATATGAATTGAATCTATATCTCCATCAAAAGAAATTGATTGATGTTTTTTTTCTTAAATATTTTTTGTATTAAAAAAGATTAATCATATTCATATTAATGTCATTTTKGTATGAGTTATTAGAGATAAAACAATAACATTTGTCCATATTAATGTCATTGTTGCATATAGTTGTTAGAGATAGAACAATAATGGTTAGAGATAAAACAATGACATTTGTCACTTTCTTAGTTAGTGGAGACTTTTTCTTTTTACACGTTTATGATCATGATAAAAAAATCTCTACCATGAAAAGTATAATGTTTGCAATCCAAAAATTGTGTCCAACTTTAATTTATTTTAGAATAATTTAGTCCAAAAAATATCTAAGTTAATCAAAATAAACACAAATCTAAACATCAATATTAAAAGTATAAATATTTCCTCATGGTCAAGAGGTTTGCGTGCAATAGAGGATAGTATTTGGGTTCAATTATGGAGTTAAGACTAGATGTTACTTGTAAGCACATGACCTCACTAGAGGTAGTTTCAATGATGATCACAAGGAATATTAATTTAGTTGCATATGCTATGTGCTCTAGAAGAATCATTTGGTCGTGGAGTATGACCTTTAACTCTTGATTGGCTAAGAGCTTGACCCAAGACCTATAATCATCTACTAGGAGTGGACATCTACTTCCTTAAATATCATCAACATATTATTATAGATTACCAAGTCTCATTTGCACACAATGATGTAGTTGAATGTTGAGATCTTCAAATTGTATCAATAGAAGCTAAGGAATTTAAAAATGTAATTAAAACACACATCTAAACATATATATTAAAA
This sequence comes from Picea mariana, assembly GCA_032191745.1. NCBI lineage: Eukaryota > Viridiplantae > Streptophyta > Pinopsida > Pinales > Pinaceae > Picea > Picea mariana. Next base: position 13,999 of record JASDQU010684866.1, on the reverse strand, counting down.
ACATAGTCACTAATTTATTTATTTAATTGATCCACCTTAAATGGTTAAGAAGGGTGTTATCCTTCTCATGAAAATTCTAAAGAAATCCAAATAATCCCTTACCTTATTTAGTCTCAATAAACATTAACCATCATCATTTTCTATATAATAAACTCATATATAATTTATAAAATCTTAGAAATTTTACTTATAATTTATAAAATCTTGTAAATCAAATATTCTCTTAATACAATTCCATATTCAAACTAAAATCAACTTGTCCTAACTTTTAAAAGCTATCCACAAACTTAAAAAAAAAATAAATTAATTTACTGTAATTAAAATGTACTCTAATTTTAAACTTTAAAAAATGGTTCACAACGTTCATAAACTTCAATTTTCTATAACTTTAAAAAAATGTCCAGAATTTTCATAGAATGGACCGTTCAGTAATAATTTTTTTATTTGTCCATCTAGATTCTTTCCATTACAAATTTGCCTCCTGGGGAGAATCCATCGAGGATTCACATTTCCACAAAAGGGCGTTCGATGGCATTAATTTCTTTCTTTAGTTGGAATAAATTCAAACCATCAAAAGTAACTACAAATTTATAACAGATGAAGTAACTAACGTTTAGAATACGGTAACTTTTAGTTAGTAGTCACTTTCTTTATTAAGATAAGCCCATTTTCTACTTTTCAAAGTTAGCTTTTGGTTATTCGATTTTATTCTTTCTTTCATTCACAAATTTAATTATTTGATTATTTAAAAATCAAATGATTATAAATAATTTTAATTTTAGTATAGAATGATTAAAAAAAATTAAAATTAAATGTAAATATTTAAATATATATAATTTTTATTTTTAAAATTTTAGATAAATGATAGATAACTCATTAATTATAAAAGTGATCAATAATACTAAATGTAATGAAAATAGATTTGAAATTTTTTGTAATATATATGTGTGTGTGTCCAATGGGTAGAGGACAAAAAATAAAAAGATGACAAACTCCTCCAAGAAGTGGAAGAAGGTTTGGAAATGCTTTATAACAATGAAGGTTTTGGTTATTTGAATGAGGTTCAGAAAATGGAGGTGAAGCTTCTTGAAGAAAAAAAAAACATATTTTTGGAGAAAGAGAAAGAATGGAGGGTTAAGAGAAGGGCCATATGGGTACAAGAAAATAATGAAAATACAAAGTTCTTTCATAGATATGTTAATAGTAGGAAAAACATTAACTCTGTTTAGAAAATTGACAAAGGGAACGATAGTCGGGAAACACATTTTAAGGATAGTATTGATGAAGGAGTCAATTATTTTTCAGACCCTTTTAGGGAGGACACTTGGGCTACTATTGTTGTAGTAGTAAAGCGCTCCAACTCATTTCCCATTTTTTTCAATCACGAGGACAACTTGGAATTGATGAAAAAAGTAGGAAAAAGATGAATTGCAAGAAAATTTACAAAGCTTCCAAGGGGATAAAAACCCAGGGCTAGTTGGTATCCCCATGGAATTATTTTTAGGATGTTATGAAGTCAAAGAAGAAGATATAAGAAGGGTGGTGGAGGCCACCTGAAGCACTATAAAAATGCTTGGGGCCTATAACACTAATTTTATAGCTTCAATTCTTGAATAGGATAATTCAACTTATTTTGAAAAATATAGGACAATACTCTTATGCAAAAGTATCTACAAAATTATCTCAAATGTTATTGCTAGAAGACTTAAAAGGGTATCATCAAAACAAATCTTTGGAGAGCAGTTTGGTTTTTTAGAGGGAAGACAAACCCACAAGGTAGTTAGGATAGCATAGGAAATATTACACTCAATCAAGATAGAAGCCAAAGATCACTAGTAATCAAAGTGGACCTCTCCAAAGCTTATTATGACAGGGCAAGTCGGTTTTATTCACTTGGGCTTCTGTCATCAATTTGTGGTCTAGGTGATGAGTTGCATTACCTCTATGTCCTTTTCCATCTTAATAAATGGGTTTGCATCCCCCTTCTTTAGACCAGACAAGAATCTTAGACAATGATGCCTCATTTCCCCTCTCATGTTCCTTCTAATAGTTGAAGGATTGAGTAGGGTAATAAAAGAGTTTGCATAAAATGATAGTTTCAAAGGGATATGCAATGGTCCATTATGTAATATCACACATTTCTTGTTTTTTGATGATATTTTGATTTTCCGTGAAGGTACTAGAAGGATAGTTGAGAAATTCAAGAATATTTTGGAGTTATTTTGTAAAACTACATATATGATTATAAATCTTGACAAATCTACTATATTCATGTGGGGTATCACTGAACAAGGACACAGATATTTCTCTCATTTATTTCCCGGTTAGGTGATTGATTTAGACAAAAGTTTAAAGTTTTTGGGGTTTCATTTAAAACCTAACTTGTATTAAAAAAGGTGACTTGTATTGGCATCATGGAAAAAATTGGCTATTCCAAAATAAAGTAGGGGATGGGGTCTAAAAAATCACTCTCTTCTCCAAGGATCTAGCTACAAAATGTGTGGAGGTTATTACAAGGAAAAGGGATATGGGTCCAAGTAATTAAGGCCAAGTACATTGTCCCACCTATACTAGAGGATTGGGTAAGGAATCTAGAAAATCAAATTCACAATGTCTCAATCATTTAGAAAGAACAATTCATATAACAATTATGTATGTATATACATTTTTACAATGAACATATTAGATAATAATCATCTACAATATATAATAACTGTGTATACTTGTTAAAATAAATTATTTCTTTATTATTATTATTATCATTATTGTTAGATTTTGATTTATTTGACAATTTTGGGTTATTATCATTGTTAATGGTTTCTCTTTATTTCATTTAATTGAATCATATGAATTGAAGCTTTGTCTTGATCTAAAGAAATCGATTCATGTTTTGTTTTTCAAGTCTTTTCGCGTCTAGATTAATGGGAAGGAGTGATCGTGTCCATATTAATGTCGTTGTTGCACCCACTTATTAGAGATAAAACAATAACATTTGTCCATATTAATGTCATTGTTGCATCTACTTGTTAGAGATAAAACAATAACATTTCTCACTTTTCTTAGTTAGTGGAGACTTTATCTTTGAACACGATGTTAGTACATGTTTATGATCATGATCAAAACAATCCCTACAATAAAAAGTATAATGTTTGCAATCTAAAATTTGTGTCCAATTTTAACTTATTTTAGAACATTTTAGTTGAAAAAATATTTAAGTTCATATTAATGTCATTGTTACACCCCATTCTCAAAGATAAAACAATAACATGTGTCACTTTCTTAGCTAGTGGAGACATTGCCTTTGAACACAATGCTAGTTCATGTTCATGATCATGATCAAAACAATCCCTATAATGAAAATTATAATGTTTGCGATCCAAAAGTTGTGTCCTACTTTAATTTATTCTAGAACAATTTAGTTGAAAAAATATTTAAGTAAATCAACATAAATACAAATCTAAACATATGTATTAGAAGTATAATTATTTCTTCCCAGTAAGAAGTGAAACTTCAATTGGGGATAACATTTGGGTTTAATGATGGAGTTAAGGTTAAATGCTACTTGTAATCACATGAACCCACTAGAGGTAGCCTCAATGACTGCCACAAGGGATATTAGTTTACATGCAGATACGATCTGGGATGGAATCATCATTTGGTCCTAGAGTTTGACCTTAAACTACTTCTGATTGGCCAAGAAACCATCTTTCTCAGACATAAAGAAATCGATTAACAACCCAATAACCAGAGGTATTTAATAAGAAAGGATGTCTACCCCCTTAAAGACCATCAACATATTATTATAGATGACCAAGTTTCATTTACACGTAATGATGTAGTTAAATGTCAAGATCTTCATGTTGTATCAATAGAAGGTAAGGAATTTTAAAATATAATTAATGTACAAATCCAAACATATAAATTAAAATCATACTTACTAATTCATTTATTAATGTTTAGCTTATATGGTTAAGAGGAGAACAATTATCCTCTCACTCAAATTCTAAAAAAATTCAAATAATCCCTTACCTTATCTTCTACGTTATCCATCATCATCATCATCTATATAATGAACTCACCTATAATTTATAAAATCTTACTTATAATTATAAATTTTACTTATAATTTATAAAAAAATACTCTCTTAATATAATACCATATTCAAACTAAAATCAATTTATCTTACCTTTATAAGGTTCCAAAACCTTCATAAACTTTAATTTAATTTAAAAATGGCCTACAATCTTCATAAACTTTAATTTTATGTAACCTTAAAAATCGGTGGTCCACAATTTTCATAGTTTGTAATAATTTTTTTATTTGTTCATAACGATTCCTTCTATTATAAAGTTGCCTCGCTTGGGAAATTGCATGAAGATTCACATTTCCACAAAAGGCCATTCGACGGCATTAATTTCTTTCTTTATTTGGAGGAAATACTAACCATCAAAAGTAACTACACATTTAAAATAGAAGAAGTAACTAACTTTTAAAATAAAATAAGGTCTATGTATGGAATTTAATAAAAAATAATATAATGTACTCCGCCAAAATAAGCTCATTTTCTAGTTCTCCAAAGTTGGTTTTTGATTATTCGATTTTATTTTATTTTTCATTTAAAAATTCAATTATATATATATATATATATATATATATATATATATATATATATATATACTCCGCCAAAATAAACCCATTTTCTAGTTCTTCAAAGTTGGTTTTTGATTATTAAATTTTATTTTATTTTTCATTTAAAAATTTAATTATTTAAAA
>JASDQU010684865.1:35738-60243 GCA_032191745.1 Picea mariana | reverse complement strand
ATATCCAAAATTCTCCCACTTGTTGTTTTCTTTGCATACAGGGGGTTACAGGGTTACATAGTCAACAATACAGGGTAGAAATGCCCATAGATCCTCTACACCAAGAGAACTTCTCAATGCTCACAGATTTTGTTAATGAATCTGCAACATTCTTCAAAGTGTCCATATTCATCAACAACACTTTCTTTTCTTCAACCATGTCTCTCACAAAGTGATATTGAACATAAATATGATTTGTCTTTGAATGATAAGCCGGGTGTTGTGTTGGTTTTGTCACATGGGTGAGAAAAAATACAACACTTACTTGCCTAGTTAAGTCAACTAAACAAGACATAGGGTTGTGATTTGATTAGTTAACCAAATACACATGAAACAAGGAAATAAAAACAAAAGTAAAAGGAAACAAAGGTTAGAAAAACTTGCAAGAACTAGAACCATAAAAAATGAAAATGACAATCATATAGCTACCAATGGATAAATGTATTGATAGGGTAGCACCGTAGAGAAAGGCAGGGACTTATGAATCCCCTCTTTCCTCCTTGGGAGGGAGCTTGATTTCCCTAATAGAGATCTCTTCTCTTCATGCAATGGCAAGTAACAATGGTGAATAAATACAATGTCAATCCTTTCAAGAGGTGAGTGGAATGTCCCTTGCTATAGTGCTTGAATGATTCAAATAGAAAAGAGGATTCTCCAAGAAGAATTCTTGTAGCATAACAATACCTTGAAGTTCTTATTTTTATAGCACACCCATGGCACATATTTTTAGTGTCCATTCATGGAAATATGTAACTGGATCATAATGTGAACAAGGGGCCTTTTAAGGGACTTCCTAGCCCTTGACCAACCTCCAAGCTAGATTTCGCTCAGATATGAGTGTCAAATCATGTTGGGGGTCAAATAGGAAGTGGTTGAGAGGTAGAAAATATTCATAAATGTGTCTTTCATGAGGAGTGTGCGGGTTTTCTCGGACATAGTCACGCATTCTGCATACAATGTGCAATTAGGGTTGTGTTGGCTCGCGCATTATAGGCACAGTGCGCACACTTCCTTTCGTGAATTTGCACACATTGATTTTTGAACCAAGTATATAGTTTTATGCCTTTTTGATGGATTTTGATGTTGTATGTGTACTAATTGTTGTTGGAATTGATTTATTTCTTCAACCATTGTTTGTAATGCCGCGGACCATTTTTCAGTGATAGAAAATGCCCCCTAATGTTTGAGGTTAGGAGCATACGTATAGCCGAACTACATCAATGTTTCTTTTGTTGATGATGCCATTATGTGGAAGAGAGAGGATATAACTACAAGAGTGATCTTCCAGAGGGGGAGGGAAAACCGTGGGAACCAAACCTTTCTCTAGGAAGAAAAACTAAAATCTTTATACAAACGAGGCAGGCATGCCCCATGCTCGTGTCATGAAACCAAAATGTGGGACTGTAACTGAAGATGTATGATGATGTAGATAGTTGCAGCGCCATCGGGGGCGGTTGATAATGACAGAGGACGGTTCTATAATTGTGAATTGGCTCTGAATTGAGTATTGGACGATGGTAAGAATTGTCGATGACTCATATACATTGATGGCCTTTCAAATTCAGAGGTCTTCAACTAGGATGGAAAACTACAACGGTCGCATAGTAAGACCCACCTTAACATGAGATTTTACTAAATTTGAATGTTATGGGGGTCATTAGAATGAGAAATCAATGATGACTCTCTCTTTGTCGTCTGAGACTCCTCATTGAAAAGGTAATGAGAGTCAAGATATTGTCACCCTTCTAGAAAATATGTTGATGTCGACAGGAAGGGAGATGCGATGTCAAGAAGAAAAGGGATTCTTGAAATCCACTAATTAATAGATGATTTCAGGTATTGATGGGTAACATGGACGAAGTTAAGACACTATGGGACTCAAGACTTCCCTTGGTTGGGGTGTTGAAGGATGATTGGAAACAACAGTAAAATTGGATCTAGTGTCAGGGGGACAACTAGACATGGGGTTAAACTGTGTTGGGGGCTGAAAAAGTGGGAAAACTCACAGATCGTGGTTTGGGATACTCGAGGTTTTTCAAATATGTCTATATGAAAAAAGGGTGGATGTCCCAACCAATGGCGACATGGGTTTATTTTCCAAGTAAAAATATGGCCATTGGGGATGATGACGAAAAAAGATATGGGTATGCTGGAAACAAGGGATTTATACAATTACCAAAGAAATAAAGAATAATTTGGGTTGAGTATATAGATACAAAAATGGGTGTCGCGGTGAAATATGGCTTGGCCCATTTAAGGCACAAGTTTGTGAAATATAACTAGTGGAGGGTGGGGGGCCCATGGGTGGGTTTCTGTATTAGTTAAATGGATGGAGGACAATCTACAGAAGGAAAAAATGATGGTGGATGAGAAGGAGTGCTAATGGAACTGCGGGGGTGCAGTCAACAGAACCAAGTGTAGGATGATATGACCTAGGAGTCCATTGGGAAGGTTATCAATATGATAAGAATAAGTATGGGGTTCATTCTCGGAAGTGCAAAAAACTATCGGGACTCCCTTCCTAGGGGATGAAATTAGAATGAGTGTCAAATTTCCAAGGGGAACTATGAATGGGACAACTCATGTGGGGGAGAGTGCTATCAGTTGACAATACCAAAATGTGGTAGAGGTAAAGATACTACAGAGCTGGATGTAGGTACCCTAAAGGAAAATTTCAGAAGCTGTAACTGGGATATGCAATTGTTTTACAGAGGGAGTAATTACATGCCAGTGTCGAACATATACCTGAAAGGGTTGTAAGATTTCTTAACAAGTACCTACACATAAAAACAAAATAGCCGACATGAACAATATCTGATGATAAAAAACATATAACAACTATTTGATAAAACTGAAGGTGAGCATGCATACCTAAACATGGCGTGAAAAAACATTCTCCTACGAGGAGAAGTGTAGATGATAACCCGAGGAATGTGAATGTGTAAATGGTTGGATCAAAATCTTGTGGTCGAGAATGGTTCGGAAAACAGAGGCTCTGGGATCCTGTCACAGAATGTGGAAGTTGGGAAAAAGGGTGTATATATGGATGGTGGTCCCACAATGCCACCTCATTTGCACTGACACTATTATTGATCTAGCGAGAGAGTTGTGAGGTGATTTGGAGATTAAGGGAGCGTGGGGCTATCGATCCGACATATTTGTCTTGGTTGTTGGTGGTTAGGCCTCAGAATATGCCACTGGAATGGAGTAGTACATGTGAGGGGGTATAGAGGGCCCAAGTGGCCAAAGCGAGATTCTGGGTCCAGCAGATGGCACCGTTAGTTTAACCAATGTGGTAGGTTGATGGATGACGCATTTGTCAACAACACGGGTGATAGATCAGACAAAAGCAGTGGTGGCTGAAAAGAAGACTAAAAACTATACAAATGTGTAAAAAAAGAGAAACCTAAGGTAGGGGGGCTAAACTTAGGCATAAAACTTCTTTAAGTACAACTCGTTGAAGGGTTTTTTGAAGTTCTAGATAGGCCAAGATGTAGGTAGATTTAGTGAGGCAATGTTGGATGATGAAGGGGCCGTGCCATAATGACTCAAATTTCCCATGGCCAAGAGTGTCATGGGCGATATCATAGGCTAACACGAGATCACCTTCGTTGAATGAGCGAAGGTTGACATGGAGGTCAAAGGTGGCTTTGGACCATTTTTTAGCTGCCTCGTTGTGTTGTAATGAAGATCAACGGTATTCATCAAGTGACTCTAAGGTCAATAAGCGCTACTCCATTGGAGTAGTCTCAGGTAAGATCTCTATGGAAGTACATAATGTGGGGATTTCACATTGGATAGGGAGGGTGGCTTTGATCCCGTGGACGAGGTGGAATGGTGTAAAACTGGTGGCAGTTTTGACTGTTGTGCGATAATCCCATAAAGCGGAAAACAACATATGATGCCAGTTGGTCTTGTGTTTGTTGATGGTGTGTTGTAGCATGGTTTTGAGGACTTTATTGACAACCTCGACCTGTCCGTTGGACTGAGGGTAGTATGGGGAGGAAAACTCATGGGTGAGGCCTAATTTTGAGGAGAGTTCTGCAAAGATCTCATTCTCAAAAATTTTACCATGATATGAAACTAACTGTTGCAAGACTCTGAAATGGGTAATGACATGGTTGAAGAAAAAACGTGGTGTTGTGTCAGTAGTGTTGTTAAATGTGGGCATGGCTTCGGCCCATTTGGTAAAATAATCCATTGCCATGACAATGTACTTGTGTCCATTATTGGATGGAGGATGGAAAGTCATGAAATCTATGCCTCATTTACAAAAGGGGCCGACTGTGATGACTAGGTGTAGAAGAGCTGGTAGAGCACATGCTTTGTTTTCATAAAGATGGAATTTATCATATTGCTTGACAATGTGGATGCAGTCATGAAACAAAGTGGGCCAGAAGTATCCTACTCGAATGATTTTTTGGGTGGTGGACATACCCGAGATGTGACCGCCGCAAGCGTCGATATGACAATCATTCAAGACTCTGTCGAATTCGTCGATGGTAAGACATCGCCAAAAGATGGTATCTACCCCTCGTCAGTAAATAATTTCTCCAATGAGGAGGTATCAGGGAGCTTGATGGAAAATTCATCGGCGGTCATCTCGAGAAATATGAGACCCAAACTTTTGTGTATGAAGGTAGACGAGAAGGTCGTCATACCAGGGGTCTTCTGAGGAGATGAAGAAGAGGTGTTCATCGGGGAAATCCCCATTGATTGGGGAAGCTTTGGCATCTGAGGGAAAATCCATAATGAGTTCAGATAGAACAAGACATTTCTTGATTTTGGGAGTAGAGAACTCTAGATCATATTCCTGAAGGATAACGATCCATCGAGCAAATTTGTCATTGATCTGTCGTTGACTGAGCAAGTAATGCATGGGGTTGGAATCTACTATGACCTTGGTAGTTCGAAGCAGAATGTAATGTTTCATTTTTTGGACTGTGAGGACAACTACTAATGCAATTTTTTCATCATTAGTATACTTTAAGGGTGGTCCTAAAAGGTTTTTACTAATGTAGTAAATCACATGTTCACGCCCATCATCCCCTAATTGGATGAGGACTCCTACGATTGAAACAGTAGAGGATGATAAGTAGAGGATGTAATCACGATCATAGTCTGGGGGACTAATCAAAGGGGCATTGGATAGGGCGGATTTTAAATCATCAAAAGATGTTTGAGCATGTTCGTCCCATAGAAATGGGATATCATGGCGCAGTAGCTAGAAAAAACCATCAAGTGAATGATTTCAGCCTTCTTGTGTCTGATCATTGTCCACCATCAGTAATCAGATATGGAACTTGATGCGCTTCTATGGAGAACCTAAAAGCTCGTTCCCCAGTATGGTCGCCATTATGTTAGCACCATGTAATTTCCTAGGCTGAGGAGAAAATCAGCAGGGGTAACTAGAAAACCACTTCGAGTCAAGAATCTAGCCCTCCAAGACTCAAAGAGGGATATCTCTATTAGATTTAGATTTGTTTGAGTATGGATCTTAGGCTAGCTATTAAAAATAGAATTTGTTCTAATTTTGAATGATTGGTTGAAGAAATGATTTAAGTCTCCAATGGGCTATGGGGTTTGTGTTTAAATATAAAGATCGATCTCAGATCTAAAAGAAGTTTTCTCCACAGGACGAGGTAGTAAAAATGTTGGATCGAATCAATTAAAATGATAATGGATAAGAGTGAAAAGGAAATAGGTTTACTAATCAGAGGAGCAATCAAGAATTCATGGGCTTAGCTTCATATGGGAAACATAAAGATTATCAAAAGATCAGATACATAGTATTATAACAATAAATTATCATTTACTCTCTTTTAATAACAAGAACTGAAGAAACATATGGAATGATAACAGGAAGAAACACTTAACAAATAAAGATAACTCCACCAACACTTTGACACAAGAATCTTGTGAATAGTGTTTCTATTTCTGGTTGATCCTTGAAAGGTTACATAATAGCTCTTGGGAGACAAAGGTCTCCAATCAACCCTTTTGCATTAAAATTACATGAATATGTAGGAAAAATCACCCCTCAAGCTTAGGAGGTCTAATTCAACCACCTCGTCCAAAAATAGAAACAAATCCCTGAAAATCTTGGACTGTCTACCATGAAAGACGGGGCGAACTACTGAAAAAAGAGGTCAACTCAGACATTTTTTTTCCTCAAGGGTGAAACCTATGTATACATTGAAAGAGGTTATTGTATATGATCATGTTATGGACAAAAACCTCTTTCGGTTTTTCCAATTTCATCTCCATCTTGCCGAAACAGCTCCCACAAAATCATGACTGAAACCGGAAAAAATGGAAGCCTGAAAAATAGGGCTCAAATATGGTTTCTATTATCCCTGCTCCTAACACCTGTGTAAATTCTAGGAGAGGTTTTTTTTCTTCATCCAGTGCTAAACAAAAACCTCTCTCGGTTTTTGAAAATTCATCCCCATTTTCCTGAAATAAATCTCGGAAGATGAATAGGTAATATTGGCAAAAAACACTTTTGTGAATTTGGGGGGGGGTTGTAGAGGGAAAGTGGTTTGCTCGGAACCCCCTGAGGTGGTAAGTGGTATTGGGAGGGGGTCCTAGTTCACCATGCAGTGACAAGTGTCCCTCCAAATACCACTTGCTCGGACCCCTTGGTGTTGATGTGACATGAGGGAGGGGGGTCCGAGCTACACGGGAAATGTGGTGGGTAGACTTAGGATAATTTAAATTTTGGATTTTTGTTTTATAATTTTTATTATATGTTTTGTTTTGTTTTTTTTAATTTTTGTATTTACGTTTTATTTATTATGTGTGTTTTTTGTTTTGATTATTTGTTATATTTTTTATTTAATATATGTTTTTTTTATATTATTGTTTTATATGTTTTATTCAAAATATGTTTTTTTATTATTGTTTTAATTTATGTTTATTATATTTTTGTTTGTTTTTTATTTGTTTTTAATTAATATTAATTCTAACTATACTTTATTTAATTACTAACCTGATTAACCTACTTACTAATTTAAACAAATAACTTAATTACTAATTATGAATAAATAAATAATTAATTTAATTATTTTATTAGGATAATAAGCATTAGAAAACGCCACTAACCATTTATTATTAACCTAATATTTTGTATCCTAAGTTTGTTTATGCAAGGATGAGTGGTGGGCGAGGTGTAGCCAATGGGATAAATGAACAAGGGAGTGAGTGGTGCAGAGGTGGATGGAGGATGCAATAGGGTGATGAAGGATCAGGCGAAATGGATGGAGGGAGAAATGGAATCAACCGAGACCAGCAAGCCAGATGTCTTCATCATAGGGGAAACACCAAATAAACAGCTGAAGAATCAAGTTACCTATGATTATAGGACCCCAACACCTTTCAACTCCACCACCGAAGCTTGGTGATTTTCTTGATGATTCTAAATAGTTGCATATATTCTTGGCACATTCCTAGCTACATAATTAATATTAGTATCCTCATGAACATGGTAAACCCTTTTATTGTCATGTTGTATGTGAGGGTAGTCCCTCAATAGGTGTGCTTCTCCACAACACCAACATTGTGAAGGTCCTTTCTTATGCTCCTCTACTTTCTCCCTTACTTGCCCTGTCGGCATGTTCCCACTTTGAGATGGAAAATATTGTTGGTGCATACTTCTAGTCGAATAACCGGACTGAGCAACTCTTTTTGGGTTCTTATATTGGGATGATTTAAATCCATTCCTTTGAAATCAGGGATTATATTTTCTCTTCCAATCCTTAAGAGGATCCTACTTATCCTTGGATTCGTCATAGCAACTCTTGGCCTTTCTAATTGTTTCCTCTAATGTCTTAGGCTCATCAAAATCAATCTTATCTTGGTGTGACTATGGTAATCCATTGAGGAAGCATTGCATCCTTTGTTTCTCATCCTTGAGGTAGGGAACATACATCAAGAGCTCCAAGAACCTCTTGGTATAAGCATCCATGGTAATTTGTCCTAACTTATGTTTGTGGAAATCCTTAATCTTACCATCATAGTAATTTTATGATAAATATGCCTTTCTGAAATATTTCTAAAATTGCTTCTAGGTCAGCTTGTTTTCCTTTAACCCTTAACATCCTTGAGGTCTTCCCACCATATGGAAGCTCCTCCATTCATATTTAAAATGGCTATCTTTTCCTTTGTATTTTCTGAGTAATTATGAACTAAAAAATACTTCCTTAATCCTAACAACCAAGCCTCGACTTCTTCTCCTTTCTTGATTTCTCCATCAAAGGTAGGCGCCTTTGCCTTCTTGAATTATTCTATCAAAGAACTCTGTGAGTGTATCTTCTTGTTCTTCTTCTTCTTCTTGGGAACACTTGACCCAGTGTCACTGCTGGATGACTTTTCTATAATGGTTTTTCCACTAGATAACTTTGTGGAAGTGTATCCACTAACTTTGCTTCTCTTAGCATCCCTGTGTCTTTTCCTGGAAGAAATCCTCCCCACATTATTGTGAGTTGTCCCATGCTTCTATATATGTATTGGGATTTGTGGCTTCTCAGACTACTGTAGTCCTATGTTTCTAATAGTTGGACCTTGCTACAAATGATTTTGAATTTTAGATAGACTCTACAATAGTACCACGCTTAATTCTACCTACTCAACTTGAGGTCTCATAATCCTATAATCCACCATATGCATCGATGGAAAGAGAGGTGTGTGCATTGGTGCAGTGGTGACATGTCCTCGAGAATGTCACACTTGAACAACAATCCATTGGTGGAAAGCTTCCATGCAATCGGAAGATCAACATATTTGTATGGATGACTTTGACTCTCTCAACTTAGATTAAAACAATGATTGGAGGTGAATCAAACTCTCCCTTATTAGTAAAATAGGGTATGCAATCCCCAACCTCCTCTTCTGATCCATTCCTTCCGATAGCCTTAATCTCAATAGATATAGTGATTAGGAATCGAGGAAAATAATGGTCTCGATTTACTCGAAACCTTCAAACGCATGAAGACTAATGGTCCCATCCAATTCCCTTCCTTCACTCAACCAGTGGGGTATACAACAATATCTATGGCTGATATCTCATCGAATGGACTCCTCAATAGATCAATGGTTCTTTTCCACTTGAGATATTGAACTCAGAAAATACCTATGTCCATGGCCTCGTGCTTTATCCAAACAATTCTTTCTGAACTAGGATTTACGATGGATCTGACGAATATCAAACCCCCACATATAATGGTCAAGGATCCCTCGGATCTACCTCAGAGCTAATATCCTCTCTATGGTTAACCGACCCTACAAATGTGACAGGGATCTCTTATCCACTGCGCCCATGATGAGATCAATGAATCGTATCTTATCAGCCAAATCACGGATAGATCTATGGCTCTGGTCCTCTCATACCTTTTCCTTCAGGATTCTCTCATCAGAAGTGTCTCCTACCTGTTCTCCATAGATATTTATGAATTCCACTGATCCAAAATGGATCTAGGAAGGCCTAAAAATCAAAGTTCTCATAATCAGATGAAACCAGTGCCATTGCATCCATCCCGTCTCGCGGATTCCGATAATATAATTTTTTTCGCAAATGGACATCGTACGCGAAAGATATCGTGTTTTGATCGATTTCCCAAACAGGCAAAACATCAAACTGGTCAAAGTCAACAAGTCATACTGCTGACGTCAACAGGTCCTACTAATGGCATCAATAGTACGACAGGTGACATCATGCTGATGTGGCATCACTAGGAGGTGACACATGTCACTCAATTTTGGCATTTTCGGGCTAAGTTGGACTAGTACGGATTTGACATGTGGCATTGTACGGATGACACGTGGCAGTCCGTACATGACGTGTCCCAATGAGAGGTTGACACGTGGTAGTACAGATGAAAGGAGGTTGTATGGAAGCTGACGTGGCAAGGTGACTGGGCTGTATGGAAGCTGACATGGCAGGGTGACTAGGTTGTACAAAAGCTGACGTGGTAGGGTGACTAGGTTGTACAGATGCTGACATGGCAGGGTGAATGGGCTATACGAATGTTGACGTGGAAGTTGACTTAATAGGTGATTGGGATGTACGACGGAGACGTGGCAACTGACATGGAAGTTGACTGTGCATGTTGATTGTGCGTTGACTGTACGATGACTATATTGTACGAAAAAATCACGGGGAGACACATGGCCCAATCAGAGGGCACCACGTTGCACCCTAGATTTAGCCAATGTTGGTTGGGTCAAAAAAAAATTGTTTCCCGCAATTTTCGAACCCCCGACCTCCGCTCGCGCCAACAGACTAACCTCCACGGGCTATCCCTCTGCGCTATGGGTGCTACTTGTTAACTATATGACATATTTAATATAAACGTTTGTGGTTGCGCGTGTTAGGGGATAAGCCCCAATTGGAGGGTAGATAGACCATGACCAGCGGCTAAGCCAACAGTGGAGGCACGTGGGAGTATAAGGATTAGGCCACATGGCCAAACCCACAGGACCAGGAGCCAAGACCCCAGTGCACCAATTCTAGTCCGTGGGCACATGGACCTACTCCATATGACCAGGAGCCTGAGAAAAGGGGGTTGCACTCTGTATTTGTCCAATTTTGGGTTTTTTACCATAGAATAAATTTTTTTGGTTATTTTCAGTTGTTTTTAATGGTTTTAGCCATTCTTGGGGGATCTGGAGCCCAATTTGAGGCCAGATCGTGGGAGGAAGTTGGGAGGTTGATACCAAATCAAAATATATATAAACCAGGGGTTCTTAGCATCATTAGAGAGGTTTAGAATAGGATAAATGCTGATGAATTTGAAATCCAAAGCCATTTTTATGTAGGGAAGCCATTGAGGAGGGGAACTTTGTGGGTCAATTCCGGGAGCTACGCTCAACCGTTTTCAATGTCATCAGTTGTGTTAGATTCTTGAGGTCGAGAAGAACACAGCTAGACTAGTTTGTAATACTTTTGACACTTTTTTGATGTACTTTTGAATCATTGAAGAGCAATAAGAAAACCTCACCCATTGATACAAAGGCTCGGAGACGTAGGCAATCTTGTCGAACTCCGTTAACAACTTTGTTGTTCTTTGTGCTTACATTCTGATATGCATTTCTTATTATGGCTACTATAATATCTCATTAATTTCTTCTTCTTTCATTAATAACTAATTGGTAAATGAACTCGTGCTTAAAACTTAACCAAGTCTTTAAAAGATCAATTTTGGATCAAGTGGTATTAGAGCAGGTTGGCGGCTGGTTTTTGAGTTTTCATGATTACCAAGGAAAATATGAGTTGTGGTGAAGGCGATATTATCGTAGGGGATTCAAAGATTGAATCGAGAAAGAGGACTTCTCAAAGTGAGGAGATGGCATCGAAAGAAGCAATGTCTCAGAATGAGATCGAGTTGCAAAAGAATTTATTCGCCATGTCTGAGATGGTAAAGGTCTTATATGAGGATTAATTGGAACGGAAGAGGCCTTTCCAAGGGGAATCTTCTAAACAAAACAAAATTGAATAAGGAGAGGATCTTCCTAAACCTCCTCCTTCGCCTCCTTCTTCTCCATCAACTTTTTCTTCTTAAAGTACAAGTTCCAAATCCACCGCAAGAAAACATTCCCATAAACATAAACACAATATGAATTTACTTAAGCTTGATGTGAAATTTGAATTACCCATGTATGATGGTGAAGTCAATGCTGAGAGGCTTGATAACTAGGTGAGAAAGATGGAATTTTATTGCAGTGTGCAACAAATCAAGGATGAGGCAACTCAAATCAAGTTGGCATCGCTTCGTCTTGTGGCACAACACTCATCTGGTGGAAAAGTAAGTTGAAAAATGGCACGCATCAAGTTGGTAATGTATTCCATCATGGAAAGATTTTGTTTTTGCACCTAGAAAGCAATTTTATCCTTTGGGTTATAAAGAGAATGATTTAATTGAATGGAAAAGTCTTAAACTAAGAAAAGGACAAATGGTGCAAGAATACACAAATTAGTTTCGTAATATGGCATTAATGTTAAACATTCCATTACATACCCAAGAAACTCTTATGAAGTATATAGGAGGTTTACCTGCACATATTCGTAACACTGTATTTATGTTTAGACCTACTAATATTGATGAGGTTTATGTTCAAGAAACATACATTGAACCAGGGAAAACAAGAGTTGGTGTATCAAGGGAATCGTCTTCAAGGAAATAAGACAAAAGGAAGGGGAATGGAAAGAAAGAAAACTCAACGACAAGAAGGGAAGAGAATCTCTCTTGCAAGCATTGCAAGAAAGAAGGGCACGATCATGACCATTGCTGGAAATCACACCCAAAGAAGAGACCGAAGTGTTTCAAAAAGAGGAAAGGGAGGCAAAAAGTTGCAACAACAACACGACCAACAGACTTGGGATACAATTCAGGTGATGAGACTAAGATCACAACAGTTGGTTTGACAGCTAAAATTAGTGATGGATATGATTCTAGATGCAAGTTGCTTCACATAAGGGTGATAATGAAACATACCAAGATAAGTACATTGATAGATAATGGATCTAAATCTAACTTGATTTCAGAGGAAGTGGTTAAACAATTAGGATTAAACACTAAGATTAATCATAAACCTTACTCACTTAAATGGATAAGAAACAATCACAAATTGCGCATAACAAAGCAATGCACTTTAAAGTTTGCAATTTCATCAAAGTTTGTGGATGAGGTAACGTGTGATGTGGTGCCACTCAATGAATGTGGAATGGTCTTAGGCAGTCCATATTTGTATGATTGCAGATAAATATTCTATATGGAACACAATCAATATCACTTAACTAAAGAAGGCAATGAATATGTTGTACATGCTCATCACATAAAAGCAAATCAATCTCTTCAAACAATGGAACAATTAAGAAAGGAAGCGTATGCAAGCAACACACCTATAATTGTGCCAAGTAAAGCAATTGATATTAAGCATGAACATGAGATGGTTGTAGAATGGAAGTTCAATCATACTTTGCTTCAAGATAAACTTATGTCGTGCAATTACTTCAAACATATTAGCTCATTTGCAATCATATTTCTTATGTTATCGTTGCTAATGTTTTCAACATGGATGGTAGTGGCTTCAGTAAGATGTGAAAGAATACAAGTGGCTAACAAAATGTTGTCAGTTGTCATGGTTGTTTTTCAGTTGATCTTGATGAGACAGGTGCACAGGACAGAGTTCAAAGACAAAGAACAAGTGGGGTGGCCTATCCCGCACTTGATGACTCGTTAATACCCTTTTGGAGGACCAAAAGGTCTTAGTGGGGAGGCATGATCCAAAATGGATCTAGAAAGGCCTAGAAATCAAAGTTCTTGGAATTAGATGAAACCAACTCCATTGTGTATGTATCGTCGTGTTGATTTCGGCCATATAATTGTTTTTGCAAATGGACGTCGTATGCGAAAGATATCGTGTTCCGACTGATTTCCCAAACATGCAAAAAGTCAAAATGGTCAAAGTCAACATGTCATACTGCTGACGTCAGTAGTACGACAGGTGACATCATGATGATGTTATCATGACGATGTGGCATCACCAGGAGGTGACATGTGTCACTCGATTTTGGCATTTTGGGGCTGAGTTGGACCAATACAGATTTGACATGTGGCACTGTACAGATGACATGTGTCAGTTTGTACATGATGTGGCCCAATGACAGGATGACATGTGGAAGTACAGACGACAGGTGGTTGTATGGAAGATGATGTGGCAAGGTGACTAGGATGTACAGAAGTTGACGTGGAAAGGTGACTGGGTTGTATGGTTGTTGACATGGCAAGTGACTGTGATGTACGGAAGTGATGTGGTAACTAACGTGGTAGCTGACTGTGCATGTTGATTGTGCATTGAATGTACGATGACTGTATTGTACGGAAGAATGACGGGGAAAAATATGGCCCAATCAAAGGATGCCACGTGGCACCCTGGATTTATCCAATGTTGGTTGGGTTAAAAAAAAATTGTTTCCCGCAAGTTTTGAATCCCTGACCTCCGCTCGTGCAAACGGATTAACCTCCCTAGGCTATTTGTTTGCACTATGGATGCTACTTGTTAACTATATGGCATATTTATTATAAAAGTTTGTGGTTTTGTGTGTTAGGGGATAGGCCCTGGTCGACGGGGGGCTAGCCCACAACCAAGGGTTGTAGACCAGGGGCTAAGACAACAGTGGAGGTGCGTGGGAGTATAAGGATTAGGCCACATGGCCAAACCCATAGGACTAGGGGCCAAGACCGGGGGCCAGCGCACCAGTTCTAGTCCATGGGCACATGGACCTGCCCCATATGACCAGGATCCCGAGAAAAGGGGGTTGCACCCTGTATTTGGCCAATTTTGGGTTTTTGACCATAGAATAAGATTTTTTCGTTATTTTCAGCTATTTTTAATGGATTTTAGCCATTATTGGGGGATCTAGAGTCTGATTTGAGGCCATATCTTGGGAGTTAGTTGGGAGGTTGATACCAAATCCAAATCTATATAAACCAGGGGTTGTTAGCAGAATTAGAGAGGTTCAGAATAGGATAAATGTTGAGGAATTTGAAAGCCAAAGCCATTTTTATGCAGGGAAGCCATTGAGGAGGGGAACTTTGCGGGCTAATTTCGAAAGCTACACTCAACCGTTTTCAGTGTCATCAGTTGTGTTGGATTCTTGAGGTCGAGAAGAACACAACCAGACCAGTTCATAATCCTTTTGACACTTTTCTGATGTACTTTTGAAGCATTGAAGAGAAATAATAAACCCTCACCAACGGAGACAAACGCCTGGAGACGTAGGAAATCTTGTCGAACTCCGCTAACAACTTTGTTGTTATGGTTTGTTATTCTTTGTTCTTACATTCTGATCTGCATATTTTATTATGGCTGCTATAATATCTCATTAATTTCTTCTTCTTTCATCAATTCCTAATTGGTAAATGAACTCATGCTTAAAACTTAACCAAGTCTTTAAAAGATCAATTTCGGATCATCCACATACTGACCAGCTTAGCAGATTAGGATGGATCTATGGTCCAGATCTCGTCGGTCTATCCTCCCGATAAATTAACGACCCTCATCGACTTAGAATCTTCCCATCGAAAATTTCACCTTGGCATCGCTCCATGGTTTTTCTGAAAAGGCCCTTTTTTCAAAGCCGAGATCTCCAATGAATAGTTGGGATCGATTCTCTACATCGGATCTAAGGTTGAGGTTTCTTCTTGGGATTTACTCAGGTTTTTCAATAAGGTTAAAGAGTGTTTGAAGGTGAAAATTCTATTATCCTTCTTGGAATTTCTACTAGGTTTTAACCTCGATCCTCCATACCTCTAACCCACTTTGTCAATACTCAAGCGACGCCTCCCAGTGGCCCCGAGGTCGTGATTTTATCATCCTGCAAACTTTCCATTCAACAACTTGGGGAAAATATTCATGGTTACAAGCATCAACTAGACCTCTCACACATAGTTACCATGACCAATTAATCGATCCTGGGAAGAACCCCATGTTACAAACATTATTCATATTTCAACATTAAAATTTACATGGTAAGATTTCTTTGCACACATAATACAATTCATATTCATTAACAAACATTTACTAGATACATTAAGAAGCACTTATTTGTTTCATATTGAACTTCAACCTACCAACTGATAGAGGGTGAATGCCTTTCCATCCAACTGTAGGATTTTCTATGCTTTTTCTCTCTACAACAAGCCACCCCCATGCCAGGCCATGATACCTCCATGGGGCTCTCATAAGTTGGCTACCAGGTTAAGGAATTGATCATGAAGGTTACTCTCCTTCGCTACACTGGAAACAACATAAATTTCCTCTTCCAACTAAGCCCAGAGCCATGCCTTCCCAGTTGGATTTCCTTTGCACAAGGGATTCCCTTCACTGCTACACAATCCCTCAGTGCCCTCCCCTTACTAGTGTTGGTTTCTTTTCAGCAAGCATCAACCCATGACCCTCTCTTCTCAAGTCTGGATCAGGGTATTCTTTGTTCTAGTGCTCTATTCTAGTGTTGAGCATTCATGTTCTAGGAAAGCTTCCTATTTTCCTCATGAAAACTTCCTAGTTTTCTTTGCTAGGGTCTAGCTTGGGATCTATCTAGCTTGGGATTTCTCTGTCATTCCCTCTCATGTATTCTCCATACCATGCTGCTTTCACGCCTTCTTTTCTACCTCCTCTTCCTTCCATGATATGGAACATCCTCCTCTTCCCTCAAGTTCCTCGACTTGCTTATGTTAGAAGCAGCGCTTGGGGTCAAGCTCCCAAATCGAAGGGGCACTTCTAGGTACGCATGGATAACAACTTTAGTTGATCCCATCACTCCTCCTAGTACAAGTTCTGAAGGAAGTCATAACTTCCCCAACCACTCGATCTAATGCCATTAACGAGATTTCTTATGAATAGGGAAAACATGGTACTTCAAACATGTTGGTCATTCAAAGTCATGCAGGTGTAGGTTGGGTTTCTGGGAAAGCTTCCTATTTTCTTCACATAAACTTCCCAGTCCCCCCCTCACCAACTCCCACTCATGGTATCATGGCTAGTACTACAAGGCTTCCCCTCCTCAGTCAGCTGGTAGGTGTTTTCATTAGACATAGAATGCAATTACAATCTCCATCAATTACAATTCATGTAGTCTTAAGTATAATTAGATACTTGGGGGAAAACAGGGTGTTACACAGTCACTTTGTGCTATGTATGCTCAATTGGAATTCTTCATGCTTAATATTCTCTATTCTCTCTCAACATGTCTTCTCTATGTCTCCATGTCAATCAAGTGTGTTCCGAGTGGATACTCTACCATGAATCTTCAATTTTTATCACTATGATTTAAAGGTCTCTTGCAATCTTCTTGAGTTTGGATGTTTATATTTACATGAAGGATAATTGTAGCTCAACTTTGACTCTATATGACTGAACTAAGACTCTATATGATCATGACTTGACTCTATTGTTATGACTCTCTAATTGTTAGTATGACTCTCTAAGAATTTTACTATTAGTGACACAAAATATTTTTGCTAGTACCAAGCTTTCACTAACTTGACCAAAATTGTGTGGACTAGATATCGACTGATGTCGACAAGACACTGATCTTGTTAACTAGGAACTGACTTACATTACAATAGTGAAAAGAATCACCTACCTTAATGACTCATGTTTAACCCCCACATTTCTTTAGCCTTCGTTTTCAACACATGTTTTACAATGACTATGACTCAATCAACATGACTCAAAGAATATAACTCTTTTAAATGTTTAAAGACTATTAAAAGATTCGACTAACTTTGACTATCCTTCATCATGTTGACTCTTTATACATATAAGACACCCAGAATCCCTTTACTTTGATGACATTTGCTATTCTTATTATATTCATAACATGATTTACAATAACTCAAAACACTATTTGCTATGCTTTTTATATTCATAACATGATTTACAATAACTCAAAGCACTAATTGCTATGCTTTTTATATTCATAACATGATTTACAATAACTCAAAGCACTAGCTGCTATGCTTTTTATATGCATAACATGATTTACAATAACTCAAAGCACTATTTGCTATGCTTATTATATGCATAACATGATTTACAATAACTCAAAGTACTATTTGCTATGCTTATTATATTCATAACATGATTTATGATAACTCAAAGCACTATATTCATAACATGATTTACAATACCTCAATGTACTTCATATACTTTTACTTAAAGACCCATGATATATTTTATAATCTTATTTGGCACCAACAAAACATTGTAATATATTTGCACAAAATAATTATGATTTTTTACCAATACCTCAAAGTCGTAATTGTCCCCAAAAAAAATCACACTAGTATTAGTGGAAAGTCGGTTCATCATTTTGTTGATTTGCTCAAGTCATGCATGTTTTCATTGTGATGTCTTCCAATGTATTTGACTAAGCATGAGTCTAGCAACAATCAAGTAATACAAGCACATTTATTGTGGTCTACTCTCAGTCCAAGTAGCAACCAGACAATATACTATGGCAATAAAAGGACCGAAACGCTTGGTGTTGTGCGATTGTCCATCCCATAAATATTAATATAAGGAATAATCAATTGTAAAACAACATTATTTTAGAAATATTAATATAAGGAAGTTAATTAATTATTAAACAACAAGAGGAAAATCTATAAAGTAACTAACGAGCCATTGTTTTAAGATTATTAGGTTAATGTTCTGTTTTATTGAGAAATGAAAAATAGTTTATTTATTTATTTGGTGTAACAATATCATGCATCATTATTAATGTAAAAATAATGGAATTTTGTTTATCCAAATGTTTTGGGAAGTTATCATTTTTTTATATACATGATTTAACTCGTCTCTTGTCTTTGAAGGTCTTTCTATCATTGAATTGTGCTTCTCGATTCAATGATCCTTGTGCATTTGGACGTCACCCTAGGTTGCCTTCAAAATACTCCATCACCATTGATCAAGCATGATACTCTATCTAGGTGGATTCTAAGCCCCAGTGTCAAATTGATTCAATCATTATATTTTAAAAAACTTTAACAGAAAGATAACATCTACACAATAACATTTCTATGTAATGTATTTCTTCCCCAAAAAGAAACTAGACAACTATATGATGTAAATATCAAATAGCATCGAACCTAGAAACCCTTTAACAAAACTGATGAGAAAAATGAGTCGGGTGGTTAATTAATCGAAAGTAAACACTACTACTAGACTTAAGGTCTACTTGACATCCTTGGTGAAGTCGAGATTATTCAATTGAACGTGATTCACATTGAGAATCAACTTAAGCACCACAAAATATTTAGAGAATATGTAGTTGTTCTCGGTAATGTCCTACACCTAGGTGGTTGTCACTAACCCAACCCACCTACTATTGATAATGCTTTCGGATCTCCAAGGAGGAGAATGATCCATGCCCATTGTAAAAACAAAAAATCTCCTAATTGAATCTCACACAAAACTACCAATTCGATTTTGTTCTACAACTTTTTAACCCCCACCAAACAATTTTGTTGACCTTGAATAATTTGAGCAGGTATGTTATTGTATGAAATCTCACACAAAACTAGGAAAATGATCCATACCTATTGTAAAAACAAGAAATTTCCTAATTGATTTATGAATATATACAATTAAATATATATGTTTGAATATTCATTGATTTATATACATACTTTATTGCAAATAAGAAATTTATTGCAGTAACAAAATAATATATAAAATATTATTTTGTATATGCCCAACAATCCAAGTGGCCCAAGTGCATATTTATCATGTGACCTCCTTGCATAAGCAATGGTGCCTTATCACAAGCTGTCATACCTATTGCATAGGGAGTGACACCATATGTCCATACCTCTTCCTTAGTCGTACACATAAGCTTTTGTTGTCATGTGTATATAGACTTCAACTCTTTTCTCAACACTTTGTAACGATGCAATAATATAGTTTCGTGCAAACCACCTACTGTATAATTTATATTATTTCGTTATATTTTTATTTATTTTTATGTTTAATTGAAAACATAAAAATATCTTTAACAAAGTTAAAATTGAAAATTATATTAATTTTTTTAAAATATTTAGTTATAAAATACAAATTATATTAATTTTTTTTAAATATTAAGCTTTTCTTTTCGATATCATTTACATGAAGGGAACATACTTATGGAATGTTCTGTTGTTTTATACTTTATAATAAATTGGATCTCATTTTTTGTTATGGTGATATGGATATCTTTCTACAAAATAAAATCCAATGTGAAACCATTTACATGAAGGTAACATACTTGTGGAATGTTTTGTTGTTTTATATTTTATATTTTATAATAAGTTGGATCTCATCTTTTACTTTTTTTTTAATGGTGATATGGATATCTTTCTACAAAATAAAATCCAATGTGAAACAAATCTTAACATAGATTTTTTTAATAATTATACACTTTAAATATTGTAATTTAAAAAGCATCAATTTTATATTATATAATAAACATTGAACTATATACATCAAATGACGATTTTACATTGCATATAATTCTTTTTATATAATATCTAACCTACTGTAAAAGTTTTTTATTAAAAAAATGTTAAAACGCAATATTTAAAGTCACCCTCAACTATTACTCCCAAGTGCAAAAGAATACATATAGTGGGTAATCACTAAGGGGAAGAATCATCTAATAAATTACTTGTTGAGATTTGATTTGTTGGTATAGTGGATGAGTAATATTTGTTATCAAATTTGATTTCTGGTTTGTTAGACTTTTTGGTTATTGGTGAAGAAAGTTCTAAAGTTTTTTTTGTTGAAGAAAGTTCTAATTCTTTTTGTGTGAATGGATGATGTTAATATTATAAAATGATAAAATATTATATTATATTTATACGTTAAGTATTATTATAGTTCAAAACATCTAAAATATAGAAGATAAAAAAAAAGATTTTAAATAATTTATTTGATTTAAGACCACTTATATATAATTTAATAAATTAAATTTATTTCAATTTTAAACAATATTATTTTGTATTAATTAAATAATATTAATAATTAAAATAAATATATTTAAAAATATTAAAAATAAAGAAACTTGTTTTTAATTAAATCATGTTAGAAAATAAAATAAATACATCAACGGAAATAAATAAGAGATAAGGGTTATCGCCCTCCAATTTACCTTTTATTTCTTTATTTTATTTAATGTATGATATAGTTTTCAAAGTTTTCTCGACCTTTTCAATGGAAAGGAATTTTCTAGTAACATTAGACAGGGTAGCATTAATTATATATGGATAGAGATTATAAGATTTTGATTTATTGACCATCATCGATTAGCAAATTCTTATCATTTTGTTATGACAATGTTAGCATCACATCATGAATTAATGACAATATTACTGAGCAATGCCTTTCAGAATTTCTACAAAGTCGTCAGTTAATAAAAATTTCCACAACCTGTGAAATTGAGATTGACATAAGGGTCTATTTTTGAAACAGTGTGTTGGAGCATTCCTAAAATGTTGTGAGCCGAAAGAATTTATCTTTATGACACTAAGAGGGTTGAAGATAGAAAAACACTTTCTCTTAGAATGTTTTGCCTACACCCAAATTACATCGAAATTTCAAAATATTTTCCACAATACCAACCTTCCTAACCTCATAACTCATCCAAACTATGGTGGTTCATGAATGCTTCTCTTAAAACTTTTTAAGCACAAAAGTAAAATTATAAAGTAAACTAAGTAATTCCTTACCTTTCTTAAGGTTTGATAAATCAAAGTTGGTCTCAGTGGATGTCAACCATCATTATCATCATCATTATCATTGGTATTCATGTTAGTGAACTTAATATATGTTGATATTTTGATGTAACTAGGGAAGATATTATTTTGTATTTGTATTGGTCAAACCTCGAGAAGGTTATTGTAATCTTATTGTATAAATCGGCCTAAAAGAAATTATTATTTTATTTTATCATTATTGTAAAAGTCAAAACGACCCCTCTTAGGGTTGCGTCTTTTTGGGACCCAAGCTATGTGTATAAATAGAGGTTGAGTTCTTCTCATTTATATACACACGCAACTTTCCTTCTCTTGTGTATTTGGAGCATAGCAAAGGAGGTCTAGCACTGGAGGTCTTGGTTTCTTGGTCTTGGTCTATTTGTGGAGAGCAATATCGTGACAATGTACTGGTTGAAGGAATCTATACTAAAGAATTGGTTGTTGGGCTTTCTCCCCCACGAGGGTTTCCCAGGATATATCTTGTGTTTAGTGATTGTTTATCTTTTAGTGATCCTATTACATGCAATTGTTAATGAATGTTAAAAAAGATAAATGTAACTTCTAAAATTAAAAACATGGTATCAGAGCAAGCCTGAATAGAAGACAGTTCGTAGATCTAGAAGAAAAAAGGAGTCGTTTTTCTTGATAGGGGTGGTTACCGGACAAGGAAAGACCACCAGCAAGTGCTCCCTAGTGGAGCCCATCTTTTCCCTCGATCAGATCTTCAGAATCCAGAATTTGTGATTTAGGGGAAGGATGACTATCAGAACCAAGATTGATGAGAAGTTGGAGGGAGTTGACAASTAGAGAGTCTGGAGGTACAGAGTATCCCTCCTCCTARAAGAACATGATCTAGAGAAGTTCACTAAAGAAGAGGTTTCATAACCAGAAGGAGATGAGGCTAGAGCAAAGCATAAGAAGGATATGGTCAAAGAAAACAAGATTATTGTAGACTCCATTAAGGACCATCTTATTCATCATGTATCTTCATTATCCACTGTAAAAGAAATGATGGATGCCTTAACCCAACTGTTTGAAGGAAACAACATCAACCGAAGAATGACCTTGAGATCTCAATTAAAGAACGTGAGGATGCAGAACTCAGAAACCATCCACTCTTACTTCTCAAGGGTGAACCAGATCAAGGAGCAGATAGAAGCCATTGGTGATACAGTGAATGGAGAAGAAACGGTGATGACCACCTTGAATGGCCTCCCAAGTTCATGGGATGCATGTATTCAAGGGATATTCTCAAGAAGGAAGCTACCCAAGTTCAGTAGGCTATGGGAATATTACAACCAAGAAGAAGCAAGGACGACAACAAGAGAAGAGAAGAGAAGATGACAAATGATGATCAATCCCTAGCCACTCAAGAAGGTTGCAAAGGAATATGAATCAAGTGATGAGGAGTATGTTCTTATCTCATCCCTTATAGGAACCGTCACTCATGGAAGTGACATTTGGCTGGTGGACAGTGGTGCTTCCAAGCACATGATAGGTTATAAAGACTTCTTCTCTAACCTTACTCATAAGGATTCACTGCACAAGGTGAAAGTGGGAGATGACTATCAGTATCTGATCAAAGGAGTAGGAGAATCCTCCTACAAGTTAGACTCAGGAAAGCCAATGAAGATGAGGGAAGTTCTCTATGTTCTTGGATTGAATAAGAACCTTCTCTTGATTTCAACATTGGATTAGAAGGGTTACATATTTGCATTTGTTGATGGACAAGTTCTTATGTGGCCTAGAGGGAAAACTTTTGATGATGTTTTGGTGGTTGGAGATCAAGAGGAACGACTCTAAAAATTAAAAGGGTGAACAAATTCAACATTAATTCATGAAACTGTGAATCCTAGTGAATTATGGCATAGGATATTTTCTCACCTACATTACAAGGCCCTAACGAGTGTGAGAAAGATGGTGATAGGACTACCATAGATCTAGGAAAAACCATATGGTGTGTGCAAAGGTTACACACAAGGCAAGAATGTGAAGCACTCATTTCCCAGCAGTGATAGCAGAACCAAAAGAGTATTGGACATCATGGACACGAATGTGTGTGGATCGATGTCAACAACTTCACTAAGAGGGTATGTATATTATGTGTCTTTTATTGATGATTACTCATGTAAAACTTGGATCTATTTGTTGAAATCAAAGAATGAAGTGTTTGGAAAATTCAAATAATTTAAGGCACCGGTAGAAAACCTGACACAGCGGAAGATAAATACCTTGTGATCAGATAATGGAGGAGAATTCACTTCATAGGAATTCAAATAATATTGCAAGGAATTTGGGATTAAGAGGGATATTTCTACTCCCTACAATCCTTAGCACAATGGAGTAGCAGAAAGGAAGAATATGACGATCATGGAAGTAGTGAAGGATCTGATCCATGATCAAGATCTACCTATGAATTTTTGGGTAGAAGCCACAAAGACTGTAGTCTACGTGTAGAACATAAGTCCCCACAAAGTACTTGAAAACAAGACACTAGAGGAGATGTTTTCAGGAGAGAATCCAGAAGTCAACCATCTAAGGATATTGATTGCCCCACATTTGTGCATGTCCCCAAGGAAATGAGGACAAAATTGGATCCATCCGAAAAGACTGGAATATGTGTTGGTTACAGTGACACATCGAAGGCATACATGATATATATTCCTATTCACTAGAAAGTTTATATTAGTTGAGATGTCACCTTCGATAAGTACAGGACTGTGCAAAAGAGGTTCATGAGGAGGAGAGTGAAGTTACTAGAGTTCCAGAGGAAGAAACAGTTGAACCAGAGGAAGTCATTCATGAGGATAATGACATGGCAGAACCTCAGAGACTAGAAGAGATGCCTTCTCACAAGAGAAGACCAGCTTGGGCACAGGAGCTCATCAGAGATGCGGAAAGAAATGGTGCCCCAGAAAAATATCTCAGGGAAAGTAAGACGTCGAAACCACATTCCAACTATGTGGCATGTTTGTGTGATATCATGGATGCAGAACCATTGACTTATGAAGAGGCTGAAGAAAATAGGTTATGGAAGGATTCCATGGGGGAGGAATATCAGTCCATAGTAAAGAATGATGTCTGGGATGTGGTCCCCAGACCGAAGGAGAAATCAATAGTAAGTTCAAAATGGATCTACAAAACGAAACATGCAATTGATGGTAGTATTGAGA
>JASDQU010684865.1:0-31564 GCA_032191745.1 Picea mariana | reverse complement strand
TAGAGTTCAACTCTTTTCTCAACACTTTGTCACGATGCAATAATATAGTTTCGTGCAAACCACCTATTGTACTAATTTATATTATTTTGTTATATTTTATTTATTTATTTTTATGTTTAATTGAAAACATAAAAATATCTTTAACAAAGATAAAATTGAAAATTATAGTAATTTTTTAAAAATATTTAATTATAAAATAAAAAATTTATATTAATTTTTTTTAAATATTTATCTATAAAATAAAAAATTATATTAATTTTTTTTAAATATTTAACTTTCCTTTTCGATATCATTTACATGAAGGGAACATACTTGTGGAATGTTTTGTTGTTTTATATTTTATAATAAGTTGCATCTCATCTTTTCTTTTTTGTTATGGTGATATGGATATCTTTCTACAAAATAAAATCTAATGTGAAACCATTTACATGAAGGTAACATACTTGTGGAATGTTTTGTTGTTTTATATTTTATAATAAGTTGGATCTCATTACTTTTTTGTTATGGATATCTTTCTAAAAAAATCCAATGTGAAACAAATCTCAACATAGATTTTTTTTAATAATTATACATTTTAAATATTGTAATTTAAAAAACATCAATATTATATTATATAATAAATATTGAACTATATACATTAAATGACTATTTTACTTTGCATATAATTCTTTTTATATAATATATAACTTACTATAAAAGTTTTTTATTAAAAAAATGTTAAAACACAATATTTAAAGTCACCCTCAACTATTACTCCCAAGTGCAAAAGAATACATATAGTGGATAATCACTAAGGGGAAGAATCATCTAATAAATTACTTGTTGAGATTTGATTTGTTGGTATAGTGGATTAGTAATATATGCTATCAAATTTGATTTCTGGTTTGTTAGATTTTTTGGTTATTGATGAAGAAAGTTCTAAAGTTTTCTTTTTGTGTCGAAGAAAGTTCTAATTTTTTTTGTGTGAATGGATGATGTTAATATTATAAAATGATAAAATATTATATTATATTTATACGTTAATTATTATTATAGTTCAAAACATCTAAAATATAGAAGATTAAAAAAAGGATTTTAAATATTTTATTTGATTTAAGACAATTTTTATATAAAATCTGATAAATTAAATTTAATTAAATAATATTAATAATTAAAATAAATATATTTAAAAATATCAAAAATATAAAAATAAAGAAACTTGTTTTTTATTAAATCATGTTAGTAAATAGGAAAATAAATAAAAGATAAGGGTTATCGCACTCTAATTTACCATTTATTGGTTTATTTTATTTTTCTAGTAACATTAGACATGGTATAACATTGATTAGACATGGATATAGATTATAAGATTTTGATTTATTAATCATCATTGATTGGCAAATTCCTATCATTTTGCTACGATAATGTCAGCATCACATCATGAGTTAATGACAACATCACTGAGGCAACATTTTTCATAATTTCTACAAAGTTGTCAGTTAATAAAACTTTCCATAGCATGTGAGATTGAGAGTGACATAAGGGTCTTTTTTTGCAACAATGTGTTGGAGAATTCCTAAAATGTTGTGAGTCGAAAGAATTTATCTTTATGACACTAAGAGGGTTGAAGATGAAAAACACTTTCTCTTAGAATGTCTTGCCTACACCCAAATTACATCAAAATTTCAAAATATTTTCGACAATACCAACCTTCCTAACCTCATAACTCATCCAAACTATGGTGGTTCATGAATGCTTCTCTTGAAGCTTTTTAAACACAAAAGTAAAATTATAAAGCAAACTAAGTAATTCCTTACCTTTCTTAAGGTTTGATAAATCAAATTTGGTCTGAGTGGATGTTAACCATCATTATCATCATCATTGGTATTCAAGTTAGTGAACTTAATATATGTTCATATTTTGATGTAACTACAGAAGATATTATTTTTTATTTGTATTGGTCAAACCTCGAGAAGGTTATTGTAATCTTATTGTATAAATTGACTCAAAAGAAATTATTATTTTATTTTATCCTTATTGTAAAAGTCAAAACGGCCACTCTTAGGGTTTCATCTTTTTGGGAGTCAAGTTATGTGTATAAATAGAGGTTGGTTTCCTCTTATTTATATACACACACAACTCGCCTTCTCTTGTGTATTTGGAGCATATTAAAGGAGGTCTAGCGCTGGAGGTCTTGGTTTCTTGGTCTTGGTCTATTTGTGGAGAGCTATATCATGGCATTGTACTGGTTGAAGGAATCTATACTGAAGAATTGGTTGCTGGGTTTTCTCCCCCACGAGGGTTTCCTAGGATATATCTTGTGTTATGTGATTGTTTATCTTACAGTAATCCTATTACATGCAACTGTTAATGAATGTTAAAGAAGATAAATGTAACTTATAAAATTATAACATGGTATCAGAGAAAGCATGAATAGAAGATAGTTCACAGATCTAGAAGACAAAAGGAGTTGTTTTTCTTGATAGGAGTGGTTACTAGACAAGACAAGACCACTAGCAAGTGTGCCCTAGTGGAGCACATCTTTTCCCTGGATCAAATCTTCAGAATCCATAATTTATGATTTAGGGGCAGGATGACTATTAGAACCAATATTGATGAGAAATTGGAGGGAGATGACAACTTCGGAGCCCGGAGGTACAGAGTATCCCTCCTCTTATAAGAACATGATATAGAGAAGTTCATTAAAGAAGAGGTTTCAGAACCAGAGGAGATGAGGCTAAAACAAAGCACAAGAAGGATATGGTCAAGGCAAACAATATTATTGCAGACTCCATTAAGGACCATCGTATTCATCACATATCTTCATTATCCACTCCAAAAGAAATTATGAATTCCTTAACCTGACTTTTTGAAGGCGACAACATCAACCGAAGAATGACCTTGAGAACACAGTTAAAGAATGTGAGGATGTAGAATTCAAAAACCATCCACTCTTACTTCTCAAGAGTGAACCAGATCAAGGAGCAGATAGAAGCCATTGGTGATACAGTGAATGGAGAAGAAATGGTGATGACCACCTTGAATGGCCTCCCAAGGTCATGGGATGCATTTATTCAAGGGATATTCTCAAGAAGGAAGCTACCCAAGTTCAGTAGGATATGGGAAGATTGAAACCAAGAAGAAGAAAGGACGACAACAAGAGAAGAGAAGATGACAGATGATGATCAATCCCTAGCCACCCACACCAAGAAAGGAAAGAGAAATAAATAACCCTCCTCACCCAAGAAGTTTCAGAAGGGCCAAAGAAATAACCCAAACATCAGATGTTTCTATTGTCAGAAAAGGGGATACATTGCTAGGAATTTTTCCCTCATTCTGAGACCAAGGGAAAAGAAATGAGGTAAAAGGTATCATGTTCATACAACTGAAGATGATGATCCACCCAAGAAGGTTTCAAAGGAATATGAATAAAGTGATGAGGAGTATGTTCTTATCTCAAGCCTTACAAGAACTGTCACTCATGGAAGTGGCATTTGGTTGGTGGACATTGGTGCTTCCAAGCACATGGCAGGTTATAAAGACTCCTTGTCTAACCTTACTCATAAGGATTCACCGCACAAGGTGAAAGTGGGATATGACTATCAATATCCGATCAAAGGAGTAGGAGAAGCCTCCTACAAGTTAGACTCGGGAAATCCAATGAAGATGAAGGAATTTATCTATGTTCCTGGATTGAAGAAGAACCTTCTCTCGATTTCAACATTGTATGAGAAGGGTTAAATATTTGCATTTGTTGATGCACAAGTTCTTATGTGGCCTAGAGGGAAGAATTTTGATGATGTTTTGGTGGTTGGAGTTCAAGAGGGAGGACTCTACAAATTGAAAGGGCGATTAAATTCAACATTAATTCATGACACTGCGAATCCCAGTGAATTATGGCATAGGATATTTTCTCACCTGCATTACAAGGACCTAATGAGTGTGAGAAAGATGGTGATGGGACAACCATAGATCCAGGAAAAACCAAACGGTGTGTGCAAAGTTTGCGCACAAGGCAAGAACATGAAGCACTCATTTCCCAGCAGTGACAACAGAACCAAAAGAGTATTGGACATCGTGCACTTGGATGTGTGTGGACTGATGTCAGTAACTTCACTAAGAGGGTATGTATATTATGTGTCTTTTATTGATGATTACTCATGTAAAACTTGGATCTATTTGTTGAAGGAAATCAATGAAGTGTTTGGAAAATTCAAATAATTTAAGGCATTGGTAGAAAACCTGACAGAGCAGAAGATAAAGACCTTGTGATCAGATAATGGAGGAGAATTCATTTCATAGGAATTCAAATAATATTGTAAGGAAGCTGGGATTAAGAGTGAGCTTTCTACTCCCTGCAATCCTTAGAAGAATGGAGTAGCAGAAAGGAAGAATCAGATGATCATGGAAGTAGTGAAGGATATGATCCATGACCAAGATATACATATGCATTTGTGGGCAGAAGCCACAAAGACTGCAATGTACGTGCAGAACAAAAGTCCCCTAAAAGTACTTGAAAACAAGACACTAGAGGAGATGTTTTCAGGAGAGAAGTTGGAAGTTATCCATCTAAGGATATTTGGTTGCCCTGTATTTGTGCATGTCCCCAAGGAAAAGAGGACAAAATTGGATCCATTTGAAAAGAATGGAATATGTGTTGGTTACAGTGACACATCGAAGGCATATAGGATATATATTCCTAGTCACCATAAAGTTGATATTAGCCGAGATGTCATCTTCGATGAGAGTGCGGATTTCAACAAATCAAAAGTACAGGACTATGCAAAAGAGGTTCATGAGGAGGATAGTGAAGTTACTAGAGTTCCAGAGGCAGAAACAATTGAACAAGAAGAATTCATTCATGAGGATAATGACATGGCAGAAACTTAGAGACTAGCAGAGATTCCTTCTCACAAGAGAAGACCAGCTTGGGCACAAGAGCTCATCAGAGATGCAGAAAGATATGGTGCCCTAGAAAAATATCTTAGGGAAAGTAAGAAGTTGAAACTATATTCCAACTATGTGGCATGTTTGTGTGATATCATGGATGCAAAACTGTCCAATTATGAAGAGGCTACAAAAAAGAGGTTATGGAAGGATGTCATGGGGAAGGAATATCAGTCCATAGTAAATAATGATGTCTAGGATGTGGTCCCCAGACCGAAGGAGAAATCAGTAGTAAGTTCAAAATGGATCTACAAAACAAAACATTCAGTTGATGGAAGTATTGAAAATTATAAGGCTATATTTGTGGCTCGACGATTTTCTCATAAGGAGGGCATTAACTATGAGGAGACATTTTCTCCTGTGATGAGATATACCTCGATCGGGACTATACTTTCGTTGGCCACAATAATGAAATGGAAGGTGCATCATATGGATGTGAAGAAAACCTTCTTGAATGGTGAAATAAAAGAGGAAGTATATGTGGAGAAGCCACAAGGGTTTGAGGTACATGATAGGGAGACACATGTGTTCATATTGAAGAAGGATTTATATGGATTAAAGAAGGCACCCAGAGCATGGAATGGCAGGATCGACAGTTTTTTGACAAGCTTAGGATTTACAAAGATAAGTGCAGATCCTAAACTTTACTTTAAGGTTGTGGATAATGGTCCAGTAATACTATTGTTGTAAGTGGATGACCTATTTCTAACAGGTGTGGAAAATATCATCTCAAAGTGTAAGAGAAAACTGGCTGCTGAGTTTGAGATGAAATATCTCGGGATGATGCATTACTTTTTGGGTCTCGAGGTATGGAGGAGACAATATGAGATCTTTCTGAATCAAGGGAAGTATGCAGTGGAAATCTTGAAGAGGTTCGGGATGTTGGATTGCAAGGCAATGGCTACACCTATGGTATCAAATCTGAAGTTGCTGTAGGATACGACTTCAGAGACTGTGGATGTTACTTTATACAGGAAGATGGTGGGTTTGTTGATGTACTTGATGAACATGAGACCAAATATATGTTTTTCTGTGAACACCCTGAGTCAGTATATGGAGCATCCCAGGAAGGTTCATTTAGTCGCAACAAAACATGTGATAAGGGACCTTAAGGGTACATTGGATTATGGTCTCAGGTATGTGACAGACCATGAGTTCAGTTTATATGAATATTCAGATTTAGATTGGGTTGAAAGTATTCTTGATCAGAAGAGTACTTCTGCATATTACTTCAGCCTAGGGTCCAATATGGTTTCATGGAGTAGCAGGAAGCAGTCATGTGTATCACTCAGTATGACTGAGGTTGAATATGTGGCAACATGTGAAACATGTAGAGAAACAGTGTGGCTTCAGAATCTGTTGTCTGGGTTATTTGGTCTCAAATTGGAGGTGACCTACATTTGGTGTGACAAACAGTGTTGCATGAATTTGTCAGAGAATCTGGTGTTCCATGATAGGTCGAAGCATATCAAGATAAAATATCACTATATCAGGGATATGGTGCAGAGGAGAGCGGTGAGGCTCCAGTACGTGACTACCATGGAGTATGTTGCATACATGTTGACCAAGCCACCGTTGAGGACGAAGTTCAAGCACTTCAGGAACAAGCTTGGCATGGTCCCTCTTCAGAGGGAGTGACAAGGTACAGATGCATTGCGGGGTAGTGGTTGTCCTAGGGACATGTTGTATCTATTTGAGAGATACCCATAGGCCTTGGATATGGTCCAGAGGGGACCAGTGAGGCTCCAGTACATGACTACCGAGGAGTAGGTTGCAGACGTGTTGACCAAGCCACTGTAAAGGAAAAAGTTCAAGCACTTCAGGGACAAGCTTGGTGTGGTCCCTCTTCAGAGAGAGTGACGAGGTATAGATGCATTATGGGGTAGTGGATGTCCTGGGGACATGTTGTATATATTTGAGAGCTACCCATAGGCCTTGGATGCATTGGATGTGAAGTCACAAGGGTGCACATGATGAGGTACAGATGCATTGCGGGGTAGTGGATTTCATGGTGACATGTTGAAGCTATTTAAGATATACCCACAGGCCTTGGATGCATTGGCTATGAAGTCATGTTGTACTATGGATATATGATGATGTGTAGATTCATATGTTCAACATTCAATGGTCATGAGCTTGTGTGGCAACAAAGAATACCTTCCTAGTTAAGAGGGAGTGTTGATATTTTGATATAACTATGGAAGATATTATTTTGTATTTGTATTGGTCAAACCTTGAGAAGGTTATTGTAATATTATTGTATAAATTGTCTCAAAATAAATTATTATTTTATTTTTATCCTTATTGTAAAATTCAAAATGGCCCCTCTTAGGGTTGCGTCTTTTTAGGATTCAAGTTATGTGTATAAATAGAGGTCACATTCCTCTCATTTATATACACACACAAATCACCTTCTCTTGTGTATTTGGAGGTCTAGCAAAGGAGTCCTAGCACATGAGGTCTTGGTTTCTTGGCCTTTGGTATCTTGGTCTTGTTCTATTTGTGGAGAGATATAATGTGACATTGAACTAGTTGAAGGAATCTATACTGAAGAATTGGTTGTTGAGTTTTCTCCCCCACGAGGGTTTCCCAGGATGTATCTTGTGTTTTTTTATTGTTTATCTTTTAGTTATCATATTACATGCAATTGTTAATGAATGTTAAAGAAGATAGCCGTAACTTCTAAAATTATAACAATATACAGATCAAAATATTATATAAAAATGTTATGTTATTTTTAATGAAAAAGCATAAAGTAAGCTTCCCAATTCCCAGTTTAAAGGATTTTGTAACATTTTTAATTAATTATCGTAATTAATTATTTACTGTATAAAAATTATAACACATGATACTTTCTTTCTGATATGGTTTCAAAATGAAATATGAGATGAGTTATAGGTCATGTCAAGGTGGTGGGTGTTTTTTTAAAAACATGATAGTAATGAACAATGAGAAAAAAATAATTTGAAGAATAAGATATTGAAAAAAAAAAATCCAACCAAAAAAAATATACAAAAAAGAAAAAAATTTAAATTTAAAAAAAAATATTACATATACAATTATAAAAGATTAAGTTAAGACTTAAAACTACTTCTGGTTGGCCAAGAGTTCAACTTCTTTGGATATAAGGAAATAGGTTAACAACCTAATACATAGAGGTATTTGGGAAGTGGAAGTCTACCCTGTATGGATCACCAATGTGTCATTTGAGGTGGTGCATTTTTCCTTGAACAATGGTGATTAGTTAACTTGCATTTGCAAATAGTTAAATAATTGAGTAGAATGAGTCGAGAAGTTAAATAATTGAAATCAAGCACCACTACCAGATTGAAGGCCTTCTTGACATCCTTGGCGAAGTCAATGCTATTCGATATAACCTAGTTCACATTGAGAATCGACTTAAGCACCATGTAATATTTAGAGAAGGTGTATTTGTTCCTAAAAATGAATTGCACCTAGATGATTGTCACGAACCCAACCCACTTTATATTAATCATGCTTCTATATCTCCAAGGAGGAGAGTGAGACATGCTTATTGTGAAAAGAAGAAGTATGCTAATTGAATCTCGTGCACAACTACTAGTTCAACTTAGTTCTACGGCTTTCCACTTCCCACTAATCAATTTTTTTAATGGGAAGTGGAAACCATCTCTCGAGGTGCAAACCTCCTTTTAGAGTGAAAAACATGAGAAATGGTTGCATCTCGAGGGATTTGATCCCTCGCGATGCATGATAGATCCAGATTTAAGATGGATCTACGTTGGTTTCAGTCACGTGAAAGAACGTGAAATTTTTAGATGATAATATTTATCTATATGTATATGTTTAAGATGAACTTGATACTTTGAAATTTACATCATTATGAATCCAAATAATAAAAAAAGTAACAATGTTTAGTGATGAATATCTTGAATAATAACAAAATGGAATTGTTAAGATATTGAATAATGTATATACTACATATCATTAAGAAGTGATATGAGGAAGATATTGAATAACTCATATATTGCATAGTAATTGATCTCAATCTATCTTCTTTAGCTTTTCTCTTACTCACACTGACACATTTTCCCATCTTTTTATATCGATCATATAGAAATGGAGGTTGAAATTGAAGACCATGCAAATCTTTGATTGAAGATATTGTAGTAAAAGTGAGACCTTGAGGAATTTTAGACCTCTCAAGTTTTTAACGTTTTATATATCTTAATGTTATAATGGTTTTAATGTGAAAATATTAATAGATAAATCACACATAACCAAACAAATTATAGGAATTCAACTCATATATTTGTTTTGAAATTGGTTTTCACTACATTATTTATAAATTCATTTCACTTTGCAATATCTCACACTTGAAATCAATATAGAGGATTGATCTCCTTCGTATCATTTATTCAATCAATTAATACACTGATTCATTTTTTATAGTGATACTTATATCAATATAAAGGATTAATTTTATTCCTCAATTAACTAATGCACCCAATCATTTTTCATAGTATTATTACTAAAATCAATGCACCCTATTATTTTATGTTATATCTTTGTTAAAATAAATACAACTACTTGATTATGCTAAATCATGTTTCATTGTATCATCACTTAAACCTATGCTTGTATCATTGTTTGATTATGCTAAATCATGTTTCATGTTTCATGTTTCATTGTATCATCACTTATGCTAAATCACGTTTCACGTGTGATGAAACCAAGTAATATGATTTACTTATGTTCCTACTTTATTCATTCCATTGATGATGATCTATCCATCCAAAATGAATTATTTCTGGTCTTAATCCTTGATGTCTAGTTGTTGCATAATTTTTTTTCCTTTGATTCCATGTATTTTTGTTGTAGCTTCTCAAATTTGTAGTGGTTATTGGTCTCTGATAATATCTTGTTAAATAGTGGTTTTGTGATGCCTTGTTCCATGAATATTGACAAGCATTCCATCTTCTTCCTTCATAATTTTGATATCAACCTTCTTGTCTTCCTTGAAATGTTTCCTGGTAATGAGGGTGTCAATATGGTTCCACTTTTGACAGTTTTTCTTCACTCTGCATGTGCATTTCATCTAAATTATTTTCAGAGACAATAGAATCCTCTATCTTCCTTGATTTCTCTTTGATTGTTCTAGCCTTGGAGATAATACCATCATATTTGGCATGTACATCCTCTAGATGGAATTCAACTTCTTCAAGTATCTTATGGTGACCTTCTTGAATCTTATCTTCTTTCTCCTTTTGAAGCTGCAATGTCACCCCATTTATCAAGTTCCAATGCCCTTCTTCAATTCTAGATAGCATTTTTTATTTTACCTCATCAATATTTAGAGATTCCTCAACCTTCTTGCAAATTTCCTCTTCAAGTCTTTTGGTAGATTCTTCATCCAATATCCTTGTTTCTTCTTGATTTTGAGAATTCTTCCTTTCTTCTTTCAATATCTTAACCTTGTCCATTAGTTTTTTATTATGGTTTCGTAATCTATATATCTCTTAATCGTTCTTTTTCGAATCTTCCCTTGAATCGTTCTTTTCCCAATTTTCCTTACTACTCTTTTCTTACTTTAAGTTCTTAACCTCCTTAATGAGTGATTCATTAAGGGATCATGTCTTAGATAGCTCATCACCCTTATTCTTAATCTCTTCCTTTGCTTCTTTTAATGCATCTTGAATTCTATACAATTCCTCCATTTTTGTATCCTTGATCCATTTGTTCGAGAACAATTCTTCAAATACTTCCCATGTGGCACTCCGTCTAGTACCTTCATCAAGGCTATACCACCATTTACCAGTGTCACCATTCAAATAAATACCTACCAAAGAAGGATTCTTGTGATTTTTCCTTATCATTCTCAACCATTCCCTAGGACTGATTTCATCTTTATCTTCATCTTCACTGAAGTTAGATATTTTCATTGAATCTTAATTGAGGTCTAGCTATAATCCTCAACTTCAAACCTCATTATATTAATGATAGTTATCTCAAATAGTTATAACATTTGTTCCCATATAATATTATAGTTTTTCTATTTCCAATTGCTTTTGAATCATCTCAATCAGACATTCCAATCAAAAGTTATGATAATTTTAAGTGAACATACCTTTGAAAACCTGATTTGGAGTCTGTCCTCCTAGCCGACCTTCCCTCTAATGTATCTCTGCAAATTCGGCCCTTTTGAGTATGAAATTTAGACCTATAATATTTTGATGTTTTATCTCTTCAATTCCACAAGTCTGAAAAAATTTGGATGTGCCAAGTGGAAGTTGTGGTAACTTTCCCACACCTTGTTGATTTTTGGCCTTTCCAGGAGAGCTAACGTGTACAGTGTGGCATGTGCACAATATTTGATATATGATTATAAAAATTGTACCAGAAATACTAAAGGTCATCCACTATCCAATACAACTAGTCTCATGTAATTTAGATCCTCTCTGAAGAAGATATGACAATTTTACTCGGAACATTTGTTTGAGACTAGTTAATACGACTAGTCAAAAACTCTATCTTTCAAAGCATGTATCTCCAAAATTACAATGACCCAGAGGCTGAAATTCATAACACGTGTATTGTGATATGTATTATCATCGCTCAATATCCTCCAGTTTTATCCTTCTGAATTGGCTCCTAGAAAACGTTATATCGAAAATTCCAAAATGTTTGTATTGAGGAAGCAAAACCCTAGGATCAATGCTATGATACCAAATGTAATGAACCAAATGATTAAATTATCATAAAAAAAAAAAATTACACACCATGTACATAATGTGAGAGTGGAGCACAACTCCAAGATAGATAAGTTACACAATAAATACTTAAATAATAGGGGAACCCCCTCCAAATAACCAAATACCTTCATACATCACATGCCACAATAATGAATACGTGATCTCTATTTATACTTATTCACACAATATACACGAATCGCCTTATTATTAGGCCAACTCTATTACACATATATTTACAGATTATATGTACATTTATCTCCATATATCCCCCCCCCTTGGGGTCATATCATATACATTTATCCCTATATATTCCCCCCCTGGGTCATTACAGAAGGGAAAAAAAATCAAAAATACATCATAAAGAATATTGGCCAAGAGGATGGACTCCAAATTAAGGGTTTGAAAGGTATGTAACTTACAATTGGCATAACTCTTTATTGGAATATATGTTTTTGGTGATTCAAAATTTTTGATAAAGAGGAAAACAAGGAGAATTATTATTTTCTCACATGGATCCAAAGGCTCCTCCAAAATTGAATTCACAAACTAAACCTCCATAGATATCAACCATGACTCAAGATGAAATCCAAGAGAATTATCATCAGATGAAAATTAAGATAATTGAAAATAGGAAACAAATGGAAAAGAAAATCATTGAAAATAGGTAAAATATGGAGAAGAAGATGAATTAAAATAAGGAAGAGATGAAAAGAAATATGTATGAAATAGAAAATAATATGGATAAGAATATGGATGAAAATAAATAAGAAATACAAAAATCCATGAAGGAATTGCAAAATTCCTTGTCTTCCATGATCTTTCATGCTCTAGATGGGATATTCCCTAAAGGAGATATCAAAATGCAAGGAACGAATGAAAATAAGGTAGTATTTAGGTTGAACAATGATGCAGGAGCATTGCTCCACCTCAGCAATGCGCCAGCTAGACATCACATTCAAGCGCATTCAAGAAGGGGAGAGGCGCCAGCCCTCTCATTTTTCCCTCATTTTCAAATTTCAATTTGTATTAAATGCAATTAAATATTGTAAGGCTTGGCAGAGCCGATTCATGCCTTTGTGCAGATAGGAGATAAGGTCACCTTCAATGTCTGACAGGATGATAAGATCTAGATCCAATTTGGACTAGATGGCCATTGAATGTAATTAAATGTAATTAATGAGAGTAGGTAGCTTGGAGGGAGAGCTCGAGGATCCCCTCTTTTGTAAAAGATCTTTGTATCTGATTTCAGGAGAACAAGTAAGGATAGATAGGAAGAATAGAGGAGAAGGAGGAGAGAACTGAGACTCTATTGCAGTCCAGTCTTTGTAAACAACTGTATAGACATTCAGAGATAATACAAAAATAAGTTTTTTCTGCATATGATTATGTGTGTTTATATGTTTACGAATGAATGTTATATGTATGAGTTTATGTTGTAGATGTGTATGAATCATTTCCATCTATAGGGTGAAGATAGATTCTACTATATTTGAGAGTTTGTTGGAACTGTTATGGGTTCTTTAGGCTAAGTGCAAGGAGCGCGCGACAGAGTGTGAAAACTCTGTGAGCCAACGCAAGGAGTGCGTATCTGAACTCTACTTTGAGTTCAGGAGAGAACATGCCAGGAGGGCACACCAGAATATTTACAGACTCAAGGAGATCCTCGAAGTTACTGAATACTCTAGAGGAAAGATTGTGCAAAGAAGGCACAGAACAGAGAACAAAATCGTTGAAGATTCTGTAGAGCTCTACCAGGAGGGCATTGAGCAGGTGCAAGGAGTGCACAAAAGAAATCTGTTTCAAATTTAGAAAGGAGAGAAGTGTCAAGGAGGAGACACTCACAAAGTTATTGAAAACTTTGTAAGCTCAACAAGGAGTGCTTTGAGCAGGAGGTTTCCAGGAGGGCATAAAGAATTCCTTTGAGAGAAAGCGGAGGGGCGGAGACCCTTTTAGAGTTCTGAGTCAGTTAAAAAACTCAGAAGAGATAGTGCAAGGAGTTCACGTAAAATCGAGTGTATTCCAAGTCCCAAATCTTATGTGGGATAGCGTTTCCAGAAGCAAGCGAGACCTAGGCTCGCGGGAGAAAACATCAAAGGCTGCAACTTTTGACACTTACGAATTTTCCCAATTTGAGAGAAATTAAAATCTCAGGAGGAGGAGCAAAAACTGTCGTCAGATCATCTACACAGGAAGAGATTTGGGTCGTTGAATCTCACATCCAGACAGGAGGAGCACACAGAGGAGAGGAACAGATCCCATTCGTCAGATCTGAGCACGTGGACCAATAGTCGTTGGATCCAGAGGTAAGTGCACAAGACTTAAATCTTTTGAAAGTGTGCAGGAGAGAAGACTCACGAAGTCCCAAAGTTCTGAAGCCTATCGAAACTGTCCATCGTTCAGGGAGACAGGTGGAAGAAGATCTGAGAGTTTGAGAATTCGGACTTCGGAAGATTTGCAAGGAGAATAGCTCAAACGTCGCGAAGAGAGAAGTGCAGAGTGATTATGGACCATCAGATCCAGAAGAGCACATGGTAGAGATCCATACACTTTTGAAAAAGAGGAAGAATGTAGGGGAGTGTTGACTTTACGAAGTCAAAATCCGCAAAGAGATCCTAGTTGTTGGTTGGAAGGCGGGGACGTGGCAACAGATTAACGAATTCATGGATTCGCGATTCAGAGAATTTGAAAGGAGTAGAAGTTGAAACTCCCGAAGCCGAATAGTCGAAAGGCCAAAGAGTCGAAGAGCCGAAGGGCCAAAGAGCGGAAGAGCAGAAGGGCCGAAGAGCTGAAGAATCGAAGGGTCGAAGAGCCGAAGTCACGAAGCGGACAAGAGCCGTCGATTTAAAGGAGGACACGTGGCGTCAGATCGTGAACTCCGGATATGGAATATTTTGGAAGAA
The DNA here is from genome assembly GCA_032191745.1 of Picea mariana. Classification (NCBI taxonomy): domain Eukaryota; kingdom Viridiplantae; phylum Streptophyta; class Pinopsida; order Pinales; family Pinaceae; genus Picea; species Picea mariana. The sequence continues at coordinate 17,007 of JASDQU010684865.1, read as the reverse complement.
AGCGAAGGGTGAAAGTCCCGAAACCTCGAAGTAGATCTCAATGTTGATCGAGAAGGGGGTTGAAGAACCGTTGATCTGGTTGAAAGAGCCAAAGTCCCGAAGCAGAGGTAAAACTGTTGATTTGGGGAGGACACGTGGCAGACAATCTTCCATTTCAAAGAAATCACTCCGGAAATGATCCAGGTGGATATCAGTGGCCACTCACCTTTTTCAACTAGCTCAAAATAGTTTTCTGGCAATTTTGGTAATTTACTATTTTTAGCAGTTTTTCGGGTCATGAACTTCCAGAGTCGTTTTGAGGCCCTAAACGACGTTTTTTGGGAAAACAGGGAGAAACATGGAGGTTCCCTCAATGTTGCTCACAAAAAAGTTGTAGTCCTTAGATATATATTTCTAACAAGGTATTGAGCACGTCAAACGGAGATCGTATGAAAAAGTTATGACCCCGAGAAGTTGATGTAGTGACTTACCCAAATGGGGCCCACATGACTTTTGGCGCTTCATCTCCTAGGTTAGGTTTTTGGATGTCTAGGGTTTTGGACATTCCTTCTTATTGTAAAAATGCCTTCAGAACCTTATTGTAACCATCTTCTTGTGATTGAGCATAGCCTTCACATCTCTTCTCAGAGACAAGCCGCCACCATTCCAGCAAGCTTGTTTTCCACTGCATTTTATAGTTTCAGCTTATTTCCTTATTGAATAAAAGACCAATTTTACTGTATCTCTGTTGTTTTGTGTTAAGAACCTGTTAATAACCTATACTTATTTCGTTCTACTCATAAAATCTAGATCAGTGGTATCAGAGCGATATGCTCCTTGTCATCTTAATGCATGTCCCCAATGAGGTCGGAGTACAAAGAGTTGGGTCTCGAGCTTGTTTCTCTTGAGGAAAAAAGTTCTCTCATGCCCAAGCAACCTCTCATGGCAGGAGAAAAGAAAGATGATGGGATAGGAGATCCTTTCAAAATGTTGCTTGAGGAAGCCCTCACACAACAGAGGAATGAGATGATGGATAGTTTCGCGCAAATCCTTTGGCGGCTACCAACATGCGATGCATCTTCTTCGAGCAGAGGCATTGCCTCCTTCAAGCTACAAATAAACTTCGATATTCCTATATTTGAAGTTCAGATAGACGCAAATGTTGTAGACAAGTGGTTGAATCTACTAGAAGGGTATTTTTCTATCCATAACTTTTCAAATAGAGCAAATATTACTTTTGCACTCCTCAAAGTCATTCCCCATGTCAAAGATTGGTGGGAAAAATTTTGTGAGCAAAAGGAAATAGAGGAACCCTCATTATTTACAGTCATGGCCACCTGGGAATCCTTTAGGGATGTTATTAAGGAACAATACTACCCTGTCAGAAGTTATGATGACTTGTATACCAAATGGACCACACTGCGGCAAGAAAGAGACCAAGCAGTGCCAAATTTCACAAATATCTTCCATACCTTGTGCACCAAGTTGGGTATCAAAGATTCAGAGTGACATCTGGTGCTCAAGTATCATGGTGCTATGCATAGATACATCCAAACCGAAATGGAATTTCTGGACATCTCATCCTTGGGCGCGGCCTATCAATATGTTGTCAAAATCGAGCAGAAGCTCAAACAAAAGACGCGGCAATTTGGGCCTAGGAACCCCTCATAGCAAAATCCAGGAAAGGGAAGCCCTAACCCACAGAACAAAGGACAGAAGAAATATAGACAATATCAGGACAACCAGTCCAAGCCACAAAAAAAGAAGGACATCGAAAAGACAAAGAAGGATACCGGGAAGTGGTGTGACTTCCATAAGAGCCCTTGGCATAAAACTGTTGACTGCCACTCAAAGCAATCATTGGTGGGCGAAGTGAAAGCCTCTGAATTAGATGTGGGTTCTGAATCTGAGTTAGAACTAGAAAGGGGAAGATGGATCATTGACGTGGAACCTAGTGCCACCATTGCTACCACCAAGCTCCAGCCTAGTGAACCAGATGAGCAAGAAGAAGGAGAGCGCCTCTTCCATTCACAAATGTGGGTAAAAGGCACCCCGTTGCACTTCATCGTTGATAGTGGTATCTATAAGAACCTCATCTCAGTAGAGGTCATCAAGCGGTTGGCCCTACCGACAACGCCGCACCCACAACCCTACACCATTGGATGGCTCTGCCAAGGAAGTGATCTCCACGTCAGCCAATAGTGTCGATTGTTGTATGACATGAAGCCCTTCAAAGACGAGGTATTGTGTGATGTTGCTCCTCTCAAAGTTTGGGATGTTCTTTTGGGCCAACATTATTTATGGAAACGTCATGATGTATATGATTCTAGGCCTCGTAGTGTTATTATTACTTTGAACAAGAAATTGTACAAGATACCTGAGGTAGCCCCAGCTAGTGTTATTTCCTTGATCTCTGCTAAGCAATGTAGGAAGGTCATCTCTTAGATGGGGAAGTTGGTCTTCTTCACGATTCTCTCTCAGAATGAGCAAAAAATCACAGCCACATCCAGGGTCTCTGCGACCGACCTCTTCACATAGCAAAAGCAAGTAGATAAGGTCGTGGAAGAATACTCAGATATCTTCTCCTCACCTACCGGGGTACCTCTGCACTACCAGGTCAAGCACCCCATCGATTTGACCCCTGGCGCACCGCTGCCAAATGGGTCAGTCTATCGTCGCTCTATGTTAGAGAATGAGGAGATCAAGCAATAGATCCAAGAACTGCTCCACAAGGGGCACATCCATCCCAGCTCATCACCTTGCGGGAGCCCAATCGTGTCGGCACAGAAGAAAGATGGAACCTGGTAACTCTGCATTGATTATCGGGCTCTTAATAAAATCACAGTCAGAAATTGGTAACCGATTCCCTGAATCGATGACCTCCTTGATCAACCATGGGGGACAAATACTTCAGTAAGATTGATCTGAAGTCTAGCTACCACCAGGTCCCGATAGAACAGACAGATGTATGGAAGACCACCTTCAAGTCAAAGGAAGGCCTTTTTGAATGGTTGTTCATGCCCTTTGGTTTGAAAAATGCTCCAACCACTTTCATGAGGATGATGGACGATATCCTGTGACCATTCACCAATAATTTTGTAGTGGTGTATCTATATTACATTCTCATTTACACCAAGACTTGGGCCGAACACTTGCAGCATATTTAGCAGGTTATGCACACCCTGTGGCAGCACAAGCTATACGCGAACTTGGAAAAATGCTCCTTCGACATGGACAGGGTCCATTACCTGGGCTACATCGTTGATCAGCATGGCATACATGTGGGTCTAGCCAAGATCCAAGTCATCCATGATTGGCCAGCCCCAACCACACTCACTGAGCTTCAGAGCTTCTTGGGCCTTGCCAATTTCTACCACAAGTTCATGTTCAGATTCTCCCATATTACATGGGCCCTCAGCCAAATAACCAGGGGTGGTGGTAAGGATAAATTTGCATGGGGTCGATCCCAACAACAAGCGTTCAATGATTTGATGCAGCGCTTGTGCTCAGCCCCAGTACTTTCACTACCAGACCTGCAACATCCCTTTGAGATTGATATAGATGCTTTAGACTATGTTGTGGGCGTCGTTCTCACTCAGCATGGACACCCCGTGGCCTATTATAGTGAGACACTATCATATGTTGTTTGTAAGTACCCTACTTATGACAAAGAAATGTACTCCATTGTGTAAACCTGTCACTAGTGGAGACATTACATTCTTAGGAAGGATACAATCATCCACACTGATCATAAGCCACTACATTTCATGCAGACACAAGGAAAATTGCAGAATGACCGCCATCAAAAGTGGTCCACATACTTGCAGCAATTCCACCTCAACATCTAGTATAAAGCAGGAATCACCAATCGCTTCGTTGATTTCCTCAGCAGACCGCTAGTCGTGGCACTCACCACGGTGCTAGACTCTTGTGGCCATGAGACCTTTGGATGGCCCCAACTCTATGAGATAGACCCGAACTTCGCCACCACCTACAAAATGTTGGTTGAAAACACAGTTGTCGATAATTTCCATCTTCAGGATGGGTTGTCGTGTCGTCTAGGCCATATCTTTGTTCCATCAAGCGAGCGAGCGAAGATGATCTAGAAATCCCACTACAATCGGGTGGCAGGACACTTCAGTGTCGAAAAGGCAATGGCGATGCTACAGAAACATTTCTACTAGCTGAAACTTCGACAGGAGGTCAACAAGTATATCAAGTCATGCATTTCCTACGCTATTGCCAAACCAACCACTAAGAAACAGGGCCTTTACACCCCTCTTCCTACTCTCGACAGGCCATGGGAATCCATCTCAATGGACTACATGTCAGGCCTCCCATCCACCAAGCGGGGAAATGAATGTGTTTTTGTGGTTGTTGATCACTTTTCTAAGATGGCTATTATGGTTGCCTGCAAGAAGAGCATCACGGGTAGAGGCCACTACCAAGATATTCTTTGAACGAGTCTGGGTACATTTTGGAATCCCACAAACCATTTTCTCATATCGGGACAGTCGATTTCTCAGCACATTCTGGTCGAGCCTCTAGTCACTGCTGGACACCAAGCTCACCAAATCCATGTCCTTCCACCCCCAGTCAGTTGGCCAAACCGAGGTCGTAAATCGAATGATTGTGCATATCCTTCGCATGTATAATTACAAGCACCCTCGCACATGGTATGAGAGCCTTCCTTATGTCCATCATAGCTACAATCGAGCCCTACATAGCTCAACCGACCACAGCCCCTTTCAGGTAGGGTTGGGATTCCAACCATTGAGTCCCATAGATGTTGCACTTCCCCTTGCGGTCACCTCAACCGACTCATCTCTTGCTCCAACTGAAGCTGACAAAGCCACCCAGTTCATTGAGTGAATCTAGCACATCCGCCAATAGGTTCAGGATATCCTACAAAAGTCCAATGACAAGTACAAGCAGTGCCATGATCAACATCGGGTGCCACATAAGTTTCAGGTGGGCGACAAAGTTTCGTTGCACTTGCAGAAAGAACGCCTTACAAGACCCCATCAGAATATTCACCCACTCTGTTATGGGTCATACACCATCACTAAGGCCATGGGGGATAATGATTTTGAGCTCAACATTCCTCCTTTCCTTGGCCTACACCTAGTGTTCAACGTGGATCTCCTTCGCCCTTATTTCCCATCATTATTGGACACCTCAGAAGTAGCAGAACAACTAACACCATCAGAGCTCAACCCCGACTGCATACAACAGGCATCCAGTGATCATATTGTGGACACACAAATCAAGGGCACTCGACAACAAAGGATCTAGCTTTATCGAGTCGTCAAAGCAGGGCAGCTCCTGCACCAAGGCAAGTGGCTCACCCGAGGCCAAATTCAACAGAAATTTCCTCATCTGATGGGGGAATTCAACGCAATGGAGACCATTGCTTCCTAAGGAGGGAGGATTGATCCAGGTGGATATCAATGGCCACCCATCTTTTCCAACTGGCTCAAAACAGTTTTCTGGCAATTTTAATAATTTACTATTTTTAGCAGTTTTTGGGGTCTTGAACTTCGGTAGCCGTTTTGAGGCCCTAAACGACGTTTTTTGGAAAAACATGAAGCAACATGGGTGTTCCTTCATGTTTCTCACACAAAAATTTTATTCCTCGGATAAATCTTTCTAACGAGGTATTGAGCGCGTCAAACAGAGATCGTATGAAAACGTTACGACCCCGGGAAGTTGATGTACTAACTTACCCAAACGAGGCCCACATGACTTTTGGTGCTTCATTTCCTAGGGTTAGGTTTTTTGATGTCTAGGGTTTTTGACATTCCTTCTTATTGTAAAAAGTCCTTTAGAGCCTCATTGTAACCATCTTCTTGCGAATGAGCGCAACCGTCACATCTCTTCTCCAAGATAAGCCGCCACCATTCCAACAAGCTTGTTTTCCGCTTCATTTTACAGTTTCAACTTATTTCCTTACTGAATAGAAAACCAGTTTTACTGTATCTATGTTATTTTGTGTTAAGCACCTGTTAATAACATGTAGTCATTTCGTTCTTCTCATAAAATCCAGATAAGGAAAATTCAAAAGAGTTGAGAGTTGAAAATCTTGAAGCTCGAAAGGCGAAATCAATCACGACCGTTGATTGAAAGGGACAGGCGTCAGTATATCTTCCACTTCGGAATATTGTCATGCAGAAGAGCCAAAGAGTTGAGAGTGGAAACTCCCAAAGCCCGAAGTGAGAAATCAACCACAACCGTTGATTTGAAATGGGGTACGTGTCGACAGATTGTGAAGATCTGGGAACGCACGTGAAAGAAAGAGAGAAGGAAGGAAAGGAGGAAAGACTGTAGCTGTTGATCGGGAGGAATCATCCGACATCAGAATATCAACGATCACACTTTATTGTGAGGGAAGAACATGCTCAGGCTTTAAAATTCTTAGAGCGGGCCGCAATTGATACCACGGTATCACCAAAAGGATACGTGGCGCTTTGTAGTGAATTGTGGGGAGAAAGGCGGGTTGATATCAAACCAACCTTGGTCACGCCCACAATCACATATTTACATGAGGTCATAGCCAAGGTCCATATGCAAGGAGGGGCTAATGAAAAAGGATCTAGCGCTTGAATTCGATATTTCCGAAGTGCGCAGGAAGAGGTCGTGGGTATCACAGGACCTATGCCTAAGGAGATAGGGGGCATGTGTAAAGTCATTTTGGATTCAAGCAGGGGACCTGAAGAACTAATCCAACTCAGTGATCTAATATCCTTAACCGGGAGGTATCAGAACCCCCAGGAGGGGAGGGGGGTTGCATCAGGTGATATCAGAGCCAATTTTTTTGTTTGCAGATAGCAGACAAAGGAGACAGAGGAGAAATCCGTTATTTTGTTTGCGGACAGCAGACAAAGGAGAGATGGTTAAAGGAAATAGCCTGGCTACGTCAAGTAGTATCATAGGTTTAATTTTATCTGCAGATTGTAGGAAAAGGAAGAGAAGGAGACATAGTGAAATTCTTTGTGCGTGGAGATCTATTTGCACGTAGGGAATAGACATTTGACAGTCAGGCAAGCTGTAGGAGAAGCTGGAGATGCTCTTAGTTGCAGAGTAATCCACAGACTTGCCAAGAGGGTGAAAATGGCTACTGAAGGCCATGAACATCATCAGGAAAAGGCCACCAATAGAAAAGCAAGCCAAAGATGGATCTGGAGCTCATAGAGATAAGAGAAAAAATGGAGAGGCTAGCATTGAATATGCAACAGGAAGCAAAGGTACACTGGAGGTACGAATGGCCCTTGAACAGGAAGGCAAAATGGCATGTTCAAAAGTTGTTGGTCATAAAGTAGCAACAAGAGTTGAGGAAGTGGTTGAGGCATGTTGAAAGCCTCAGAGACAGAGAGGAAGTGGTTTACATTTGTAAACCAAAAGTTGGAAGAACACGCAGTGATGAGGAAGAGAGATCGTCGGAGGATCTCATAAACTTACAGGTGGGCAAAGATGGACTTTAAATTTTCTAGGTGGGAAATGGAGAGAGGTCCATGGAAGACCTCATATACTGCCAAAGGGGCAGTGTTGAAAGTTCATATTTCCAGGTTGGCCATCAGATGATATCAAGTGATCCCATGAACTTCTAAGAGGGCAGAGATGAAAATTCATATTGCCAGGTAGGCAATGAGCTGGGATCAACAAAGGATCTCATAGACTGTTAGGAGGGCATGACTAGAATCAAGGAGAATAACTCAAACTTCGCAAAGAGCGAAGTGCGAAGTGATTCTCGACCGTTAGATCCAGAAGAGCAAGTGGAAGAAATCCATACACTCCGAAAAAAGAGGAAGAATGCAAGGGAGCATTGACTTTACGAAGTCAGAAGCTGCGAAGAGATCCTAGTTGTTGGTTGGAAGGAGGGGGCATGGCAACAAATTAACGAACTCGTGGATTCACGATTCGGAGAATTTGAAAGGATTAGAAGTTGAAACTCCTGAAGCCGAAGAGCCGAAGGGCCAAAGAGCTGAAGAGCTGAAGAACTGAAGGGTCGAAGAGTCGAAGTCTCGAAGCGGACGAGAGCCATAGATTTAAAGGCGGACGCATGGCGTCAAATCGTGAACTCTGATTATGGAATATTCCAAAGGAAAGTGAAGGATGGAAGTCCTGAAACCCCGAAGTAGATCTCGATCGTTGATCGAGAAGGGGGTTGAAGAACCATTGATCTGGTTGAAATATCCAAAGTCCCGAAGTGGAGGCAGAGCCATTGATTTGGGGAGGAATCCAGAAAATTCAAAAGAGTTGAGAGTTGAAAATCTTGAAGCCCGAAAGGTGAAATCAATCATGACCGTTGATTGAAAGGGATAGGTGTCAACAGATCTTCCACTTTGGAATATTTTCATGCGGAAGATCCAAAGAGTTGAGATTTGAAACTCCAGAAGCCCGAAGGGAGAAATCAACCATAGTCATTGATTTGAAAGGGGGGTACATGTCGATAGATCGTGGAGATCTGGGAATGCGTGTGAAAGAAAGAGAGAAGGAAGGAAAGGAGGACATATTTTAGCCATCATGAGGCATCATCCGACATCAAAAAATCAATGGTCACACTTGATTTTGGGGGAAGAACATGCTCAGGCTTTAAAATTCTTAGAGCGGGCCGCAATTGAAACCACGGTATCGCCAAAATGATATGTGGCGCTTCATAGTGAATTGCAGGGAGAAAGGCGGGTTGATCTCAAACCACCCTTGGTTGCACCCGCAATCACATATTTGCGTGAGGTCATAGCCCAAGGCCATATGTAGGGAGGGGCTAATGAAAAAGGAGCTAGCGCCTGAATTCGATATTTCATAAGTGCACAGGAAGAGGTCGCGGGTATCACAGGACATGTGCCTAAGGAGATAGGGGGCCTGTGTAAAGTCATTTTGGATTCAAGCAGGGGACTCGAAGAGCTAATCTAGTTCAGTGATTGAAGATCCTTGACCGGGAGGTCGCAGAACCCCCAGGAGGGAGGGGGGCTGCATTAAACAACTTCTTGATAATAACTAATTTTCAAGTGGATTTAACTCCAATAGTGGATTTAATTATGATGGGGGTCCTAAATTCAACTTTCCCAAGATTGAATTAAATAAGTTTGATGGAACATAGGTATTTACCTAGGTGAACCAAATAGAGCAATATTTCGAACTGCATAATATTATGGATGATAAGAAAAGGATTCACATAGAAACTTTTAACTTTGAGATAAAACCATATCAATGGTATCAATGGGTAGTTAAAAGGAAGACCCATTTTTATCATTGTACTTGGGGTTTATTTACAAGAGACTTAGAAGCACAATATGGGAAAGTTTGGGAACATGACTACTTTAGTAAATTGACAAGAATCAAGTACTTAGGTGATATTGAAGATTATAATTCAAAATTTTAGGTATTGGCCGCAAGGGTGGATGACATAACTGATGAACAATTTTTGGAATCTTACATGGGTGATTTAAAAGAAAACATTAAACATGAGATTTTCTTAAGACATCATGAAAATATTATGAAAGCTATGAAATTTTCTCATCATATTGAAGCCAAGAATAAGGCTACACACAAGTTTTCCATTGGAGAACACACATGAAGTAGATATTGTTTTGGGGTTCATAAGACAAGCGTACCTCAATCGACAAGGTTGACACCTCAACAAATGGATGAAAGAATAGTAAAAGGACTATGTTTCAATTGTGACAACAAGTACAGTAATGGGAAGAAATGCAATGAGAAGAAATTGTTCTACATAGACTATGAAGAGGAAGAAGATCAAGAATCGGAATCGCCACGAGATCCAAATCTAGAAGAGACTACTCCAACAATATATTTTCATGCATTGGCCAGCATCAATACTCCATAAACACTCCAGATACAAGGATACATCAAAAAGAAAAAGGTAACAATATTGATTGATTCTGGTAGTACCCATAATTTCATCAATTAAAAGTTAGCAAAAGATCTCAATTGATGTGTATATCGTGCACCAAAGTTTGAAGTAATGATTATAGATGGAGGTACCATAAATTGTTCAGGAAATGCCATAGTATTAAGCCCAACATGGTAGAGTATATTTTGTATATCCCCATGATTTCCATCCAAATGGCTAGTTCTAATGTTGTATTAGGGGTCCAATGGTTATAATCATTGGGAACAATAGCCCTTAATTTTCAAGATATTTTCATGAGATTTTCCTCAAATGGCATGGAAATTGAGCTTAGAGGTATCCAAGGGAAACCCTCTAAAGTGATAATCTCTAATAGCATGACAAAATTACTCAAAAAGGGACACCGGGGTGTAATTGCACAATTGTGCTCACTTGATGTTCAAACATCTATATCCTCTACTCCATTAGATTTCCAAATAGATTAACAATGATTCCAAGGTATTTGGTGAAATGCCTAAGGTTCTTCCACCTACTAGAGATCATGACCATACAATTCATTTTCAACCAGGAAGTGTACCACCTAAAATTAGACCTTATAGGTATCCATATGCACAAAAGAGTGATATGAATGCATGATCCAGGAAATGTTACATGCTGACATCAATCAACCTATCCAAAGTTATTTCTCTTCACCAGTGGTGATGGTTACAAAAAATGATGGTTCATGGAGTATGTATCCATATTATAGACAACTCAACAAAATGACCATCAAATATAAGTTTTTTATCCCTGTCATTGATGAATTATTAGATGAATTGCATGGAGAAAAATTATTTACAAAGTTTGATCTTGGTTCGAGATATCATCAAATCAGAATGAGGCAGGAGGACATTCCTAAAACAACTTTTAGAACACATGAAAGCCAGTATGATTTTTTGTTTATACCATTTGGACTTACTGATGCACCTTCAACATTTCAAAGCTTGATGAATTCTATTTTCAATCCCTTCCTTAGAAAATTTGTGTTAGTACTTTTTCATGACATACTAATATACAACAAATCTTGGGAAGAGCATGTACAACATGTTGATAGAGTATTACAACCATTGGAAGAGAAACAACTTTAATCAAATCCTTCCAAGTGTGCCTCTTGGGTTCAAGAAGTGGAATATTTGGGCCATATTGTAACTCATAAAGTTGTAAAAGTGGACCCTAACAAAATTAAATATATGAGGGAATGGTCAATTCCCAAAACAGGGATAATTTTAAGGATGGAAATTTATCTCAAAATGTAGAAACCTTGGCAAATCTTACTATTCCTTAATGTGTTAACTATAAAATGTTTGGCAACATTTTTGTAAAAATATTCAAATTTCTAAGGATTTTATATATTTTCTACAAAATTTGTGCTACTTTTAAGGTAAAATCATTTTATTCTATAGAATTTGGGCGAATTATTTTTAGAAAAAATAAAAATTGGTGAATCTTTTTTTGGAAAAAGTAAAGAAAATTAGCCCATGGGAGAAATTTATCCCCTAAAATTGTCCTTGTCCCAAAACCTTGAAGAAACTTAGAGGATTCTTAGGATTGACAAGCTATTAGCGCAATTTTTTTCGAGAACTATGGTCAAATAAAACACCTCTAACATCGTTATTAAAGAAGGAAGCATTTTCTTGGACGAAAGAAGCAACCAAAGATTTTGAAAAACTTAAAGATGTTATGTGTACAACTCTCATCCTGATCACACCTAACTTTACAAAAACATGTATTGTTGAGTGTGATGCCTCAGGCTATGGAATTGGTGTAGTTTTAATGCAAGAAGGGAGGCCCCTTGCCTTTGAAAGTAGCCAACTTAAAGGAAAAAACTTAGTCAAACCCATTTATGAAAAAGATATGGTGGCCATACTACATGCATTTCAAAAATGGCTCCCTTACCTAATAGGAAGACACTTTAAAGTAAAAATAGAACATGATAGTTTGAATTACTACTTGGCGCAATGATTATCTTCAAAAGAGCAACAAAAATGGGTTACAAATATGCTAGGTTATGAATTTGAAATTATCTACTAAAAAGGAAAACATAATGTTGTGGTAGATGTCCTTTCAAGGAAAGAAGACGAAACAGAAGGTTCGCTATGTGCTATTTCTGTTTTGCAATCTAATTCGGTGGAAGAAGCAAGGATAGAATGGATGAAAGATCATTCAACAACTACATGAGGACCCCAGTTCATTAGATACATTTGTATGGAATAAGGATTTAACATGGTAACATGATCGCCTATATTTATGTAAGAATTCCGAACTCAACAGAAGGTCCTTCTGGAATTGCACACTTCTCCTATAGGAGGACATTCAGGATTCTTGAAAACATACCACAGGATTAAAAAGGATTTTTTCTGGGAAGGTATTAAAATGAATGTTCAAATGTTTTTGTATGAATGTTTGGCCTACCAATAGAATAAGGGAGCGATAATAAAGACACCAAGTCTCCTATAACCATTAGCTATACCAAGTCAAAGTTGGGAAGAAGTTTCAATGGATTTTATTACAGTTTACCCAAATCCAAAGGATAGACTGTCATCATGGTAGTAGTGGATTGACTGACAAAGTATGCCCATTTTTTCTCTCTTTATCATCCTTTTAAAACAAGTACATTATCCACAATATTCATGGAAACATTTCAAAAGATACATGGAGTCCCCAAGATTATTGTAATTGATAGAGATCCAATTTTCATTAGAAATTTTTGAACTGAATTATTTTCTTGTTTGGGTACTCAATTGGCTCATAGATCATCTTACCACCCTCAATCCGATGGAAAAAATGAGATTGTGAATAAATGTCTAGAAGGATATCTTCGTTGCTTTGCATTCAATAAACATAGACAATGGGTCAAGTGGTTTCCCTTGGCAAAATGGTGGTGCAACACATAATTCATCAAAAATGTCTCCATTTCTGGAACTTTATGGATATCATCCTCCATCCATTACATCACCCTTGAAAGGGAATACAAAGGTTCAATAAGTGGAGGACCACACAGGGAACCGACAAGAGGTTCTCAAGATATTGAAGGACAACTTGGTTATGGCACAAAATAGGATGAATCAACAAGCAGATCAACATCACAGTGAAAGGGATTTTGAAGTGGGGGATTCGGTATTTCTAAGGCTACAACCATATAAATAGTTGTCCCTCAAGAAAAAAAAGAAGGGCAATAAATTAGCACCCAAATATTATGGCCCCTATAAGGTTTTTCAAAGGCTTGGAAGTATGGCTTACAAATTGGAGTTGCCTCCATCTTCAAGTGTACATATAGTTTTCCATGTTTCTTTCTTAAAAAAGGTAATCTACAACAAGATCCCAGTCAAAACTATTTTACCAGATATTAATGAAGAAGGGAAAATCATGCTAGAACTAGAAACAATCCTTGAAACAAGGATTAAATAGCCGAGAAATCGAGCAATTATGGAGTACCTTATCAAATGGAAGAGGCAACATGGGAAGATGATTTCTTCATGCAGAAACACCTGTAGTTAGTCAAGTTTTGAGAAAAACACTTGTTTGAATGGGAGGGGCATTTTAAGACCTAGACAAAGTCCTATGTTATGTGTAAAACCCCTTATTAAACCCTAGATATTGAATTATTTCATTTATAGTGCTATAATCGTATGTTGTCTAGAAACCTTCATTGTGCCCTTTCATTATAATTGAAATCTTTCTCCCCTATATATATACCAAAAAGACTTAGTCTTATGATCATCACATCTCATGTCATATGGTATTCTGAATTGGATATATTGTAAAAGGAGGTTTCATCCTCGAAGTGGACTATATTAATTGACTTTTTTTTATCATTTTTAAAGGTGTTGGATCATAACATTCTTTGTGTAGGTTTTACTCCAATTCTATAGATCACAATTGAGCATAGGTCAACATAAACAGAAATGTAAGAAACTAAAATTTTTCCATTCACAACACATTCATAATCATTTCATAGATCAACCCATAAGGCCATATTATATAGCACCAAAATATAACCAACTCCTTTAAAGTGGGGAAGATGAGGTCCACATAGATTGGTGAGGGTGCATAACAAACTCCTAAATTTATGCCTTATTCTACACACTAGTCAACTATTTTATTCTACTGGATCAACCAGTCAAAGCTTATTCAACCATCTAGTTGGTCTCCTAGTTGACCATTTAATTGACTTCTGATTCAACCTCTCAGATGACTCTCCTAGTTGGTTGTCAATTGTCGATTGATTGTCTCTGAAAGATCTAGAGGTGTCAAAAACATGTAAATCTTGTCATTCCAAAATGGAATGGTCCATTCGATGATGGATATGATCTTCTAAAATTATACCTTTACTCATTAGGTTATGATATGACGAAGGCACCCAACCTCTTCCTTGAGAAATGCATACTTTGGACCTTTTTTCATTCAATGGTTATCTTATAGGATATAAAAGACCTTGTCTACTTCACCGAGATTGTCATACAAAATTCCATTATAAAATAAGATATGGTTAAATAAGACCAACATAAATTTATAGAGAGGGGCATAAAAGTTTTATCTGTGAGGGTTTGGAATGTGTAAGGGGAATTTATCAACCCAAAGGACATGTCCAGGAACTCAAAATAGACTTGATGGGTTTGGAAAGTTTCCTTGGCATTTTCCTCTTATCTATCCTAATCAAAGGATATCCTAACCCAACATCGAACTTGGTAAGTAACTTAGATCTATTAACTCATCTATTAGCTCATGAATCACTAGAATGGAGAAAATATCCTTGATGTTTATTTATCAAGTTCTCTATAATCTATACATAGTCATCAAGAGTAATGTTTTGTCTTTAACAAAATCACTAGGGTTGATAATGAGCTTCTAATTTCTTCAATGTCTCCAACCTTTGACACATATTAGACAAGATATTTAATCTCACCCTTCTACCAATGTGGATATTTGTATGGTTGAGCACCAGGAAGGGTATTTCCTAGAATAAACCGAATAACATGATGATCATGATCACAAGATGGAATCCGTGTGTAATGTACTTGAAAACCCAATTATGGAGATCTATAATAGATCACTAAAGTTCCATTATGGTGCCCCTAAATCATCGTGTTCCTCAAAGTGGAATGCATGAGTGATTAGACCCCAATTATTCCCTTCTCAAGAAACTTTTTTGTTCTATGGAAGATGATGATTTGAGTAGGACATGTAAACCCCTTGAACTAATATCCCGTCCATTCACTTTGAACTTCATAAAAAAATCCCTCAAAGTTAATAATAATGGTTCCCAACGTTTTGAGTCACTTTCCTTGAAATATATTAGTCCCTTATTTGCAACCATCCATTGGAATTTTTAGATAGGGTAAGTAAAAGAGTTGAGTTATGTTACCAACTCTTGTCAAAAACATTGGGTATTCCTTGAATTGATGCGGACATATCCCTTGTCTTTTTATGAAACCCTTCAATCTTAACAATCTAAAGGGTGGTTATTCCCACTAAGGAATGTGAAGGCACTATAGCAACTTCGTCATTGAATTCTAAAACTTGGGTGACTTCTTGTTTGCATATTCCTCCTCCTTCTCACCATTGACCTCTAAGATGAACAACTGCTTCTTAGAACATTTGTGTCCCTTGGACCACTTGTTTTTGCATCAAATGCAAAGGATATTGTATCACATTTCCTCTAGTTCCATAGGTGTGACCCTACAAGTGGGTTTTTTTTTTTAGTTGGGGCTCCCTGATATGTGATTACATAAGTAATTATTTATCTATTGTATATGTAAATTATTTGTGGGACACCTTAGTATGGTATTTTATGTAGTGATATAACTTAATGGATAAATATATATCTATGTGGGGTAATATCCTTGCTTCATGTTGAATATCCTCCTTTAATGTCCCAATTTAGAGCTTGAATAAATTTTCATTCCTCAAATCTTCAACTCTAGTAACTAGATTTTGATGTTGGAGCATGTAGTCCATCACCAAGACGAATTTTTTAATCTTGGTTAATTAACCAAAGTAGTCTCACTCCCATATAGTATGATATTGTGTGGTGATGTTTGACACAAATAAATAATTCCAAGTGTAAGTTTCCCTTAAGGGATTTTTCTTCTTTGTCCACAAATACCACTGAAAGGGTTCTATATTGAGATAGAAAACCACAAGGTAAACGTTGTTGACCTAGGATGCTTGATGAAGAATAAAATACTATTCTTGTTGTCTTAACCAAGTATAAACATCATGACCCTCAAATTACTTATTGTCTAACTTAGGCAAATAACTCCCCTTGAGTAGCAAGGAGTCTTCTATCAATCTTTACTTGGAGAAATCCTTGGGCCCATTTATGTCTTGGTCTCGCCCATATGTTGCATGTTCTTGAATTGTAGCATAAACTCCTTTAGCTTGCTAATGTGAATCATCAATAGCTTCAATGCATTTATATCATTTACCACAACCTCCTTAATGTATTCTCAAACATCCTTCTCTAAGATCTCATTGAATTATTCCAACTTAAAGTACAAGTTATAAGGAATTATATCATAGTTGTGTCTAGATCTAGAATAGCTAAGGAGAATTATTTGAATTTAATCACACTTTATAGCCACAATAACATGCAACACTTTTTTTTAGCTTGAAATACTTAATCGTTCTTGAACATTAAAAATGGATAACACTAGTTCTCATTTTGTGTCAATTTTTTTATTATTATTATTAATATTAATGTGTGAGGATTCACATTGATGAGTAGAAAAACAATCATTGAGTTAAAAAAAATTATACTAAAAATTTCATATTGATATCACAGTTTGTTCTCTTTCACACAAGTGTTGACCAAAAATGTTGTGACATGAGCAAATTTAGATTTGCCAGAGGAGAGAAAAATGATCTAGATACTCAAATTATTCTTTTAATCTAATTATAAGTTGGTTGAGTACTTTGATTGTTGTATAGAATTCTGTTCGAAAACACAGGTATTCCAACAGAGGACGAACACCTTCAGTAACCACTCTCATAACCAGATCAAAGATCAACACACCGATGTTTTCACGTGGTAAAACCCCTACGGGGAAACATCCACGGCCCCAGCCAACGCGGCCACTTGGAGCAGTTTATTAATGCAAAGAAAAAGATTACAGAGA
>JASDQU010684864.1:100679-111637 GCA_032191745.1 Picea mariana | reverse complement strand
AGTGTGCAGGACACGCGACAAGTTAAGAATGTTGATGGCATCGATGGATTCCCTTGGAATCCTGATTGAGTCAGGGAGTGGATTGTATTTATTGAGTATTTCATTTCACACACATATGTTGTATGATTGATTTTAGTATGAATTTATGTATATGGAATTATTGACAATGCTTTTGTCAGTGGATGCAGGCTTGATGATGCTTGCTAATATGACTCACATAAGGAGTAGAGGGGCCATGCACATAAACCATACATTTGAGTGAGAGGTGTGGAAGCATCCTTGTCACGGCCTATTAGCACTCCCACCTTGTTCTGAATGGTAGGTTAACGATTACCTAGTTCGAAAGTCCAACGATGTCATGAGGGAAGACTAAAACAGTCGCTCACGAATATTTCTAAGAAGCAGGCAATAAGGTGGAGTCCTTATTCCTTAGAATCCCTTAGTCTCTCACAAGGTCAGTCGAGTGGATTGTTGCTTCAAGGTTCGGACGACTTCCAAAACAATTCTAAGGCGAGTGGCACCCTTGGAGCACAGAGGTGTGTCTTGAAGGGAACGTCATATAATTAAACCTAAGTCAATAAATCTAGATGGCCTAGAAAAACATTGAAATATTTAGACCTTGTTCGATTAACTAATTAATTAAACAATAGATTAGTTGAAAATCCTAAAAAGCGTCTAAGCCTAAGTCTAAGATTTGGCCAAAGTCTAAGTTTAAATTGGGGACTAATTAAAATATTAAATTTGGGATAACTGTAATTCTAGGAAAGGTGGGAAAAATATAAAGATTGAATAAAATGCACGTGTGCATGAATTTAATAAAAAAGAAATTTTAAATAGAAATAAATAATAACTTGAGAGGTTAGTTGTACATAGAATAGAATCTAGAGTCAAACTACACTAGTCTAACTAGAAGAAGACTCCTAATTAAACTCTAACTAAAATCTAGTTAGGAGACACTCCTTAAATGAGAATCTGGGAAACAAAGGGACACCTAGGAGTGAAAATAGGAACATTGACGATTTTGAGGGGATTTGACTTTTTAAATAAAAAAAAATTGGTAATTACTAGTGTGACTTGGGGAAAATGTGACAAGTGTGAGAGTGAATAATCCAAATTAAATTAACTAAAAATTTAATTACTTGTGCATGAGCACATGTGTCATTGAAGAATTTTTCTTATAAAACAAAGTCAATGTAGAAGGGAAAGGGATATGATTTTGCTACGCATTGGTATGCTACCAAATTTTTATTGGACTGTGTTTTATTTGTGAGAGTTGGGATACCAAGCTTGTAAAAAGAGTGGAAGCTCTTCCTTGTGAGACAAGTCTTGGAGCTATTATTGTTGGTTTCTTGTGTGTGGCCCCTTTGCAGCTCGAGGGGCTAATGGGGAAGAAGAGTACCCCTAGCATTGGCTAGGAGGTACTGGTGACGTCTCTGTGATTAGCAAGCAAAGGAAAGGAAGGAGCGCAAGACTTTGAAGAACATATTCAATACATGACATTCATTGGGCCTGGTATTTTTATATTCTGAATTTAATTATATTATTAGTGTAGTAGTATGATGGACTGATAGGGTCACTATAGAATCACTGGAAATACTGAATGCCATTTGTTATAATTGTTGTCAACAAATATTAGATCATAGTTTATATTTTTAAATTACAATTGTTGTCGAGCGGATAATAATTACAATGTTTATGTTTTAAATTTTGTTGTAATTCTGGACGTTTTCCGCTCTCTAATTTGGGGAGGCTTGACCCTCATTCTAAAATTTGAACTTATATTATGAATGTTATATGTTCTAAAATTGTATTAAATCTATTGAAGATTGAATGATCAGAGTTTTTAGTTGATATTATTTCGGAAATTCAACAGTGATTTGTTCGTTGGTAAATCGTGGAGTTAGTTTCGAAATTATTTCATGAGTTTCTCTGTTGAAATTCCTTTATAATACAATCAATTCTACTGATGGGTTCTCTGTTGAAAGGCGTACTGGATCTGAATTTGTACCATGACTTTCTGTTTAAGTTTACGATATTTCATTCATGTTGAAAGGTGGATCCCTGATGAATTTTTGTTAAATCTGAATTTATTGTTATCTCTATTGAATCTTGGTTAATCCCAAGATATTTGTAGCATGGAGCCTCTATAATTTGTGTTATGTAAATCCAAATTTATGGGATTGTGGGATGCTCGTACGAAGGTTTTCGGTAGTTTTACTTGTAATCCTAGGCATTATCCCTTTTTCCTTGTCAAGTTATGCATGTGACCATGGACTAGAACCTAGTGCTAGCCAAAGGGCATTATTCGGAGCTCCGCAGGGTTTTCAACTTCAACACTTTGTTTCACCCAGAGTGATTACCAGTCGAATTCAGTCATAAGGCGAATTCGACCAACAACTATAATCTAACCCTAGCCCTTCCACTTTCCTTGTCAAATTTTAAGAACTTAATTGAATGGCTAGTCGAGATTCTCCTCACGTGAGAATCTACGGTGGAGAACCACTCCCGAACTCCGGGATTCGGGTATTTTCTATGCTTTCATAACCTTAGACTGTTTCACCTAGATCATCGAACCTCTAAAGGGCTTAGAGATCTGATGGATTACACTCCTCATTAGATCAACGATTGTCATCCACTCAAGATTTCAGAACTCCAAGAGTTTCTCACCTTTTTAAAACAACGACTTTGTTTTGTCGAAGTACCGAATTTTGATTAACTCAGAGATTAACGGTTCCCACACCTTACTTAGATCTACGGATAGAAGAATATTTGGGGCTCTGGGCTTCGAAATTTTATGCTTCTACAACTCATGTTACCTTCGAACTAGCGAAGACTGAACACACAGATCTGATGGTCCTTGATTAACCACTGACAACGGTTAGGATTAATTCTGAGCTGCAGATGTTCAGGAATTTTCTCACCAAAGCAAATTTCACCCACCACCTCTCAAATGGCCAAATTATGAATACTTGGAATCTACGGACATGTGTACCCAGCGTTTGATGGTAAGGATTTACTCCAGACTTTGGGACTCCAAGAGTTCCTTAACCTTTAGCTTCATGACTCTAATTATGTCGGAGTACCGAATTACCGAACCTCCAAAGAACGAAGGCTCGTAGATATAACGACATGTAATCAATTTCCAAATCTGCTATGGTCATTCACTTTGGGACTTCGAAGCTTCGGGTTTTTTCAAATCTTAGACAGTTAGGACCCAAACTTGTTGAATCGTCAAAATCTTATTGATCCAATAACTAGTATACTCCCATTGATCTATGGTGTAGATTCACTCCATGACTTCAGGCTTCAGGGTTCACTTAATACAACAACTATAATCTATCAAAGTAACGAAGTTCGAAGGTCATTGAGTTTAATGAGTACACATCCCATGTCTGATTAACGATTATGGGATTTCGACTCCTCCCGATTAGATCTCGTCCACTCATTTCTAAAATAAGGAAATTCTCCTCTTGGAAACTTACCCTCGCTATCCCTCATTGAGATTTGTCACTTAGACGACTCGATCTCTAGTGCACACGGTGTGTTCCCTCCTGAGATCTAAACTTTAAGAGGTCTCTTGCTCACTTAATGAGATTACCTTGTGTAGTTGCACTGTCTCTCCTAAGCTTTTTACTTCAACAGGTCCTTCTGTGCACCTCTTGATTTGACATTGGATAGGCCTTGTTCTGTAACTCCCAAAAGAGAAATTTGTATCCGAAAACAAAATTGAATTCACATTTCCAAAAATTGACATTACACACACACAAATTTTACTTATCACAATATATTTGATTTACAAAGTACATAGAAATTTTATAGTCTCCTCTCAGTGGTTAAGAGTTTCTCTTTAAAAATTTTACATATATCTATTATGCTAATTCATAATGTCTGATTACTTGATTTGTGCATTGGAGGGTTGTGCAATTTTAATTAATGAATGATTCTTTCATTTCCTTGGGAAAAGAGAGACATCTATTAAATGGTGACTTGTAATTAATTGATGAAATTCATAAGGATATGGCATATTATCTAGATGATGGTTAGTTATGGTTTTTATAACATTTAAGGGAAGGAAAACTTGACTAGAAATTGGGATTTTAATGATTTAAATTGTGTTATGATTTGGTACTTTATTGATATTGATCCTGAGTCTAGATTCAAGTTTGGATAAGGGAATTGGATGCTTCCTTGTTCCTCATAACAGTAGCCAGTCTTGAGACCTTAAGTGGTCAAAATCAATCGTATGAATCCTGGACTTGAGAATTGATTATGTGTCTTGGAGGTCCTAACCTTGTAGGTAGATTGGATGGGTAGATATTTTTGATTTCCTTGTATGGTGATTTTTCTGTTAGAAGCAATGATGTTGCGTGATGAAACTGGATGTGGTTGATCTTGAATAATCGTGACGTTGTACTCTTGGTGTATGTGATATTATGGGATATGGCAGATCCTTAATACATTGAATTTGTATCTAAATCTAGTTGTGCAATGAGATGAATGGAATAGAATGTGTATTGCCGAAGTATGTTAATATCATGTTTCACTTGTTCAAATGATGTTTTATTAATGTTTCAAAAAATATATATCTCATATCGTTTCTCAATTACTTTAAGACGTAATTGAGAGGTTGTTACACAAAATGAATTTCATTGTCTTCCAAACAGAAGTAGGCTTTCACATTTTTCATATAGTCCTATGGAACTCAATGATTTCTAAGGTTGATTTTGTCTCTCTGAGAAAATAAAGTTTTTATCTTTCCAAATAGAAATAGGGTTTTAGTTTTCTGAGATAGCCCTTTGAGAAAAAGTCTTTTGAAGTGACAACAGTTTCTACAAATAGTGAAAATTATGAGAATAGAAAATGCTAAGCTTTGTAAGAAAATCTCCTAGGTTTCAATCTCTATAGTAAATATTTGTGAGTAGGTTTTTTAAAAGGTACTAGTTTTTGAATATGGTGACTTATAGGAAATTGTTAAAAAAATCTAACCTTGTGAATAAATCTAAGGATGAATAAATCTAAGGATTGTAGACTTTTCAGAATAGTAAACAAAATTGGAGAAAAGTTTGAGGATGGAAAATGGTAAATTATGTGAGCCAAGATCCTAGGTATCAACCTCCAATGATAATGGAAGAGGAAGATAAATTTTAGGTTATATCTTCAAGACTAACCTTTTACATAGTGATCTTGTAGTTTGAGTAACCCTTTTGTAACCTTGATTGGACAATTGTGGTCTCCAAAACTATGTATCTTCTTTACAACCCATCGTTGTAGCTTGCAATTTGCCTTGTAAACCATTCTTTGTGGTAGTGGACTTTGGATCTATGTAAGGTTGCAATTAAAAAATAACTCTATAGTAAGGGAGGATGTCTTCATGTTTTATCATGCATGCATTTGTCCTTAGGATTATGTGTTTTGGTGGTTTTGAGTGCCTTCCTTTGAAAACTCAAAAGGTTGCAACTTTTTAAATTTGTCACCATCCCCTTTTAATGTGATGTTTTGCACCAACCCTCAAACAATGTTGATTTCCTTGACATTTATTGATTGTCTCAACACAAATTTAGATAACCCCAACATGCCTGTCCCCCACCAAGTCGATATTCAAGGTCCACTTCCTCGGTCGATGTGGATTTTTTTGTAGTTATTACGATTAAAATCTCATGATTGACTTTGACAATTAATGAAATAGGTGAAGTTCAAGTTGGTGGCATACCTTTGATTTCATTGTGTTGACATGCACGTATGCCATCATTTGTATAGGAAATGTGGATGTTGGAGTGACCACCTAGAACTTTTGATGTCATTGGATAACACATATATTGTTGTTGATATGGTTGATGTATTACTTTGAGCTGAAATGGAGCTTATTGTAGCTTCTTGTAGGGTGGTAGAGTATCCTACTACAATTGAGAAAGTAAGGTACAATGGAATGTTGTGATGTAGGATGTTGTGGTTGTAGAAATAAAAGTAGTGTTGTTGTCAAAATTCCTAGAAATTTGAAGTGCTATAATAGGTAGGTTGGAAAGATATAAAATGTATACCTTGTAAGAAACAATTGTTGTTTGAAAACATGTATTATTTGTGTGTTGGTGTTGGTGAATCCTATGATTTGGAACAAGAGGCTTATGCCATGGATATGTTGGAATATATACTATAAATTGTATTGTTGTAACAACTAAGAGCATGAAGGGAAGGAAGGCTTGAGGAGTCTGCATTACAAAAACGTCATAGGTAGATCATATAATGAAAACAAAGTAAATTACACCATTTTCATCCTATATGAGGCTATTGAGAATCTCTAAGCCAAACTAGAAGACCTTAAATTTTCCTAGCAACTTGAAAACAAAAAAGAAGCATGTAGGAAAAAAAGATCCTCCCTCAATGATCAAGTGGCCTTGCTCAAATAAAAGGAAAAGTAGCATGCGTAGAGAATAAATCCTAAAGGAGATTGAACAAGAAATCAGATAGATAATGAGATAATTAATCCCATGGAAGAAAGTGTCTACCAAGATTATGGTTTTGAGTCTTACCCCTATGGTAGCTTCAAGTTAATCACAAAAAAAGAAAGTGGGCACTAGGAAGAGGACAAAGAAGAACCCAAAAGCACTCAAACTAGAGTTATTCAATGCATCTAGCCTTCAGTATATCTGAAAAATGCACTTTTACTACCAACCATGCATCTAGCCTCGGTTTGGGTTTTCTTTTTTAATTAACTTTTACAAAATGTATCAAAAAATAGGTAGAAATTGTAGGATAATTTTGTTCATAAAGGGCATCCAGTCAAGTTATGAAAGTTGACAAAGTATATTAGAAGTTTGTATTTTTACTATATCACCCTACACATGTAGTTATGTCCATGTAATATCAACTGAGTAATTTAATTTGTTTTCTGCTAAAAATAAATAGGTAACTCTCTTTCTTCTGTGAGATCACTTGCATTGACTATCTTCATCTTCAAGGTGTTATTCTATAGCAGAGGATTTATTCATTATGGATCTACACCCATTTTGTTTCGATAGTACACTACATATTTATTTACTCTCCTGCATTATGAAGGAGATGCCCTTAGAACTCATTTTGAAATTATTATTTGATGTATTATGAAGTCTCAATGACCTATTTTGGTCATTAATAGACATTAATATAATTTATTTCTCTTATGTCGGGATTAAGACGAAAGTGTCATCGAAAAATGACCCAAATTTACTAGTGAAAAACAAGAAAACCAAACCTCAACAATATATGGAAATCTCTTCTACCCAATAATTTGTTGTATATCACCTGTACATCTTGCTGACATAACCTGTTAGCATATATGGATTTGTACCTGTCCATAAAACCTGATACGTGATTCACCAACTAACAACCCACAGACATGCGTTGTTTGCTCGAATGCAAATCGTGTATACCCTATACTTGATTTGTCCTTCTGCAATTCGTGTATATACTTGTTTCTTCCTCCTGCAAACCACATATGGAACGAAAAAATAACTCCACA
Organism: Picea mariana; assembly: GCA_032191745.1. Taxonomy (NCBI): domain Eukaryota; kingdom Viridiplantae; phylum Streptophyta; class Pinopsida; order Pinales; family Pinaceae; genus Picea; species Picea mariana. Next base: position 104,142 of record JASDQU010684864.1, on the reverse strand, counting down.
TGTGTGAATTTCTTCACTTCTCTCTTCAGGACCAGATTCACCACCTTGCAAACTTTCCCTTGCTAAGATCACCAATCCTCCTAAGCACAAGTGCAAACTCACTTATGCCAACTCCATTATTCCACAATGATGATCTAATGTCACAATGACATTTCTCCTTTATATAGGAGTCTAATGAGTGAGTTTAGGAGCCTTTCCTAAAATCAATAATTAATTAGAATATTTTAATTCTCTTTGTGGGTGTGGCACCCCCACACAAACCCCCAAATTCCATCAACTTTCCCATGAGGCGCTAGCCTTTTTTCTAGGCCGACTTCACTGAAATGAAAGTCAAAATTGGTGCCAACGAAAATTCCAACATGCCTGACACCTTGGCCTCTAGTTGGAATACCTCCCAAGATACAAAAAGATCAAGATAGGGTTGGAACTGTGGATGGAGAAAAAGAAATTTCCCTGAAAGGAATTCAAGTAATACATCAAGATTGTGTCCACAGTCGGTTGATGAGTCTTGGGAATATCCTACACAATCTTGTCAAATTCATTAATGGTTTCATTTTCATTTATTTTCATATTATTCAAAGCACTTAAAAGAAACCGAACATCTTTATTTTCCAACCGTTTGTCAAAAAAAAATCTCCCAACGTGATTGCAAAGAATCTATACAATTCCTAGCATCACTTTTTAATGATATATAAAAGAATCTGAATAGAACATCCAAGTGACAAATTTCCACATTAGTGAGTGTTCCATGAAAGCATCCCAGTGCTCTCTTGCACCAATAGCATTATCATCATGGAATATTGTGATTTTTTGGTAGAAGATGGCATATCATGAGGATAACCTGCAATGTTAGAAAAATCAAATGGTTTGTAAGCATATGTTGACCATAGAGCAGCGATTTGAGTTAGAGGACTTGAATCAATCGATGATATTCTTATATCATATAAATTCTCAAATTCTACATGATTATTTACTTCCCTTGCTTGAAGCCTATGCTTCCTTCTATGATAAATAAGTTCATGTTCAGGAACAAGATGGAGTATACATTGGGTGTTCCTTCTTGTAGAGTACCCTTTTGTTGTATTTGGAATTGATGGAGTCACTATTGACACCCAAAAGCACAACATAAAATTATTTCCTGCAAATGGGTTGCAATGTATTATTACTTATATATATTTTAAATAATACTAAATAGGTGGGACCCCTTTAGAAAAATAATGAAGAAAGCACTGCTCTTATTGCGCTCATGATTACCTTATGAGAAAGATTCTATAGTTTGGGAATAGAGAGGGAGATCCTAACATGTTTCTATTTGCAATTGATGGATGTTGAGTGTGCTAGCAATTTGATTTTAAAAAGGAGAAAATGTTTATTTTAATAAACATTTTAGTTTATTCTTGCTACACCTAGATTTTGATATATTATTCAAACTCCAAGTACCAGCCACATGCAACTTATGGAATATTTGTTATGGATGATTGATTATTATGTGTAATTGTAATACTCCACTAGAAAGGAATGTGGGACATGTCATTTTGGGTGTTAAGTATTAAATGGGCATATAATAGTTGAAATAATCAGAGAGGGAGGCCCAATTCGATTTCGAATATGGGAATGATATATTTTGTTGGTTGATATCATATGTTTGGAATAAGGTATTGGAGGATAAGTGCGCTCCATATTTGGGTGTGGTTGATGGCATTTAATGTGAAAAGACGGGAAACGACATGCATTTATTGCACACCGTTCTTACCCTACCTCGAAGCCACCACCTTCATTATTCTCCTCGCGCTTGTTTTGCTTGCTCTAGTTAGTAACGCCTCCATTGTGCTTGGCCTTGGTGGAAAATAATTGTGCTCTGTTAATTGTTTTGGCTAATTGTTTTGGCATGCTTCCTATAGGTATGGTCTTTTACCTCTTCATTCATGAATTGTTATCTCTGCTCCATATAAAATCGTTTTGTTGGCTCTTAGAGTTTGCATGAAGAATGTGTTTGTTTTCCAAATTTTACAGTGGATTTTTTATTGGCATTTTGGTTGTGTAAGAAACATTTTGATTTGGGTTTCTTCCTATTGGCATTTAAGTGTTTCAACTAAAATTATTATTCGACATTATATTCTATTTGAAGTATATGGTCATATGGCGCCTGTAGAAAATGTGTTATTATTGTGGTATGGTTGTTGGAAAATGTCTATGGGTGAATGTGTTCATTTTCGCTCATTTCATATGACTAATTTTGAGGGTTTCCTCCGTAAAATAAAAACAACAGTCAGTTTTTGTGATTATTGTATTGTACCCTTACTGTGTATCCACACTTTTGAAGTTTTGCATCCCTTTCATATTATCCTTACCACTATTTAAAAGGTTATGGAGCCCTGTGTATTGTCTTGCGGTCACTTTGGGAAGATTGTGAAGAAGTTTGTTTTGGCTTTGCTTGCAGCCATTCCTCGAGACCTATGCATATTTGTCTTCTCTAGGCCTTGTTTTTCCCATCCAATACAAGGCCAAGTAAATAAATGCAAACCCAGGCTTGAATTTTTGTTTATGGTCTCAACCTGACAATGTGAAGATTTATTAAACTCGCAAAACCATGGCTTGCTTGTGGTTTACCCATGAGGGAATTTCGTCGACTTGAAGTTGATGTTGGTTTGATGCTCACTGTTAATCCCTAATATTGGCTCATTAACCCTTAATTGGGGCATAATATTAGTAATGTTATTTTATTTATGTTGGCTTTAGGCCATTAGTTGTAATTATACCTCCTAGTCTCCTATATATACCAAGGAGACATTTTCATTTTGAATCATCTTGTACTTGAACATTTAAGTGGGGTAAAAGGAGTTTTCCCCCTCGAAGAGGCTTATTATCTGAAATTATCTCTTTTTCAAGGCGTTGAGTACTTTTTCTAAGGTTTTTCTATGCTATATTGATATTTGGTTCTTAACGCTCACTAGGTTCGCACTGGGATTTTGAACCTAATTTGTTTTGCAGTTGTTATTTGGGGTTGTGATGTAAATAGTATGTGATGCATAGTTGAAAGGTTTTACAATTGTTTTCCTTTCAGCTTCTCATGCCGACTTGAGGCATTCTGGTTATGGTTATGATTGATTCAAATTTCCTTGTCAACAATCTGATGCAGAACACTTTACTATTTTAAAGGATATCTATGGTTTAAAAAATAAAAGAGAATGAAACTTGCAAGTTTGATAATACTACCATTTTCTTTGAGATTAGTATTGGGCAGTTTAAAGAAAATGTTGCCATATCGTGGATATGGTATATTAAAGGGAATTGTTGTCTTCAAAAACGAAATGTTGTGGATTCTGTGTATTGAAGTTTAAAAATAATTTTATGGCACAAACTGAATTTGGTGTGAGCTTTTGAAATAAATGGGCATGGTAAACAGTGGATATTCAAATGATTTTGTGGATATTTAAATTATTTTTGTTGAATAATGGCGATG
>JASDQU010684864.1:81106-100659 GCA_032191745.1 Picea mariana | reverse complement strand
TGTGTGTGTGTGTGTGTGTGTGTGTGTGTGTGTGTGTGTGTGTGTGTGTGTGTGTGTGTGTGTGTGTGTGTGTGTGTGTGTGTATGTATGTATGTATTGACAGATGATTTTGACGAGTTGTCCTGAGTGTGCAAGACACGCGACAGGTTAAGAATGTTGATGGCATCGATGGATTCCCTTGGAATCTGGAATGAGTCAGGGAGTGGATTGTATTTATTGAGTATTTCATTTCACACACATATGTTGTATGATTGATTTTAGTATGAATTTATGTATATGGAATTATTGACAATGTTTTTGTCAGTGGATGCAGGCTTGATGATGCTTGCTAATACGAATCACATAAGGAGTAGAGGGGCCATGCACATAAACCATACATTTGAGTGAGAGGTGTGGCAGCATCCCTGTCACGGCCTATTAGAACTCCCACCTTGTTCTGAATGGTAGGTTAACGATTACCTAGTTCGAAAGTTCAACGATGTCATGAGGGAAGACTAAAACAGTCGCTCACGAATATTTCTAAGGAGTAGGAAATAAGGTGGAGTCCTTATTCCTTAGAATCCCTTAGTCTCTCACAAGGTCAGTCGAGTGGAGTGTTGCTTCAAGGTTCAGACGAGTTCCAAAACAATTCTAAGGCGAGTGGCACCCTTGGAGCACAGAGGTGTGTCTTGAAGGGAATGTCATATAATTAAACCTAAGTCAATAAATCTAGATGGCCTAGAAAAACATTGAAATATTTAGACCTTGTTCGATTAACTAATTAATTAAACAATAGATTAGTTAAAAATCCTAAAAAGCATCTAAGCCTAAGCCTAAGATTTGGCCAAAATCTAAGTTTAAATTGGGGACTAATTAAAATATTAAATTTGGGATAACTGCAATTCTAGGAAAGGTGGGAAAAATATAAAGATTGAACAAAATGCCCGTGTGCATGAATTTAATAAAAAAGAAATTTTAAATAGAAATAAATAATAACTTGAGAGGTTGGTTGTACATAGAATAGAATCTAGAGTCAACCTACACTAGTCTAACTAGAAGAAGACTCCTAATTAAACTCTAAGTAAAATCTAGTTAGGAGACACTCCTTAAATGAGAATCTGGGAAACAAAGGGACACCTAGGAGTGAAAATAGGAACATTGAGGATTGTGAGGGGATTTGACTTTTTAAATAATAAAAAAATTGGTAATTACTAGTGTGACTTGGGGAAAATGTGACAAGTGTGAGAGTGAATAATCCAAATTAAATTAACTAAAAATTTAATTACTTGTGCATGAGCACATGTGTCATTAAAGAATTTTTCTTATAAAACAAAGTCAATGTAGAAGGGAAAGGGATATGATTTTGCTGAGCATTGGTATGCTGCCAAATTTTTATTGGACTGTGTTTTATTTGTGAGAGTTGGGATACCAAGCTTGTAAAAAGAGTGGAAGCTCTTCCTTGTGAGGCAAGTCTTGGAGCTATTATTGTTGGTTTCTTGTGTGTGGCCCCTTTGCGGCTCGAGGGGCTAAGGGGGAAGAAGAGTACCCCTAGCATTGGCTAGGAGGTACTGGTGAAGTCTCTGTGATTAGCAAGAAAAGGAAAGGAAGGAGTGCAAGACTTTAAAGAACATATTCAATACGCGACATTCATTGGGCTTGGTATTTTTATATTCTGAATTTAATTATATTATTAGTGTAGTAGTATGTTGGACTGATAGGGTCACTGTAGAATCATTGGAAATCCTGAATGCCATTTGTTACAATTGTTGTCAACAAACATTAGATCATAGTTTATATTTTTAAATTACAATTGTTGTCGAGCGGATAATAATTACAATGTTTATGTTTTAAATTTTGTTGTAATTCCGAACGTTTTCCGCTCTCTAATTTGGGGAGGCTTGACCCTCATTCTAAAATTTGAACTTATATTGTGAATGTTATATGTTCTAAAATTGTATTATCTATTGAAGATTGAATGATCAGAGTTTTTAGTTGATATTATTTCGGAAATTCAACAGTGATTTGTTCGTTGGTAAACCGTGGAGTTAGTTTTGAAATTATTTCATGAGTTTCTCTGTTGAAATTCCTTTATAATACAATCAATTCTAATGATGGGTTCTCTGTCGAAAGGCGTACTGGATCTGAATTTGTACCATGACTTTCTGTTTAAGTTTACGATATTTCATTCATGTTGAAAGGTGGATCCCCGATGAATTTTTGTTAAATCTGAATTTATTGTTATCTCTATTGAATCTTGGTTAATCCCAAGATATTAGTAGCATGGAGCCTCTGTAATTTTTGTTATGTAAATCCAAATTTATGGGATCGTGGGATGCTCGTACGAAGGTTTTTGGTAGTTTTACTTGTAATCCCGGGATTATCCCTTTTTCCTTGTCAAGTTATGCATGTGACCATGGACTAGAACCTAGCGCTAGCCAAAGGGCATTATTCGGAGCTCCGCAGGGTTTTCAACTTCAACACTTTGTTTCACCCAGAGTGATTACCGGTCTAATTCGGTCATAAGGAGAATTCGACCAACAGCTATAATCTAACCCTAACCCTTCCACTTTCCTTGTCAAATTTTAAGAACTTAATCGAACGGCTAGCAGAGATTCTCCTCACGTGAGAATCTATAGTGGAGAACCACTCCGGAACTCCGGGATTCGGGTATTTTCTATGCTTTCATAACCTTAGACTGTTTCACCTAGATCATCGAACCTCTGAAGGGCTCAAAGATCTGATGGATTACACTCCTCATTAGATCAATGATTGTCGTCCACTCAAGAGTTTGGAAATTCAAGAGTTTCTCACCTTTTTGCAACAACGACTTTGTTTTGTCGAAGTACCGAACTTCGATTAACTCAGAGATTAATGGTTCCCACACCTTACTCAGATCTATGGATAGAAGAATCTTTGGGGCTCTGGACTTCGAAATTTTATGCTTCTACAACTCATGTTACCTCCGAACTAGCGAAGGTTGAACACACAGATCTGATGGTCCTTGATTAACCGTCGACAATGGTTAGGATTAATTCTGAGCTGCAGAAGTTTAGGAATTTTCTCACCAAAGCAACTTTCACCCACCACCTCTCGAATGGCCGAATTCTGAATACTCGGAATCTACGGACACGTGTACCCAGCGTTTAATGGTAAGGATTTACTCCAGACTTTGGGACTCTAGGAGTTCCTTAACCTTTAGCTTCATGACTCTAATTATGTCGGAGTACCGAATTACCGAACCTCCAAAGAACGAAGGCTCGTAGATCTAACGGCATGTAATCAATTTCCAAATCTACTATGGTCCTTCACTTTGGGACTTCGAAGCTTCGAGTTTTTTCAACTCTTAGACAGTTAGGACCCAAACTTGTTGAATCGTCAAAATCTTATGGATCCAATAACTAGTATACTCCCACTGATCTATGGTGTAGATTCACTCCATGACTTCGGGCTTCAGGGTTCACTTAATACAACAACTATAATCTGTCAAAGTAACAAAGTTCGAAGGTCATTGAGTTTAATGAGTACGCATCTCATGTCTGACTAACGGTTATGGGATTTCGACTCCTCCCGATTAGATCTCGTCCACTCATTTCTAAAATAAGGAAACTCTCCTCCTGGAGACTTACCCTCACTATCCCTCATTGAGATTTGTCACTTAGACAACTCGATCTCTAGTGCACACGGTGTGTTCCCTCTTGAGATCTAAACTTTAAGAGGTCTCTTGCTCACTTAATGAGATTACCCTGTGTAGTTGCACTTCAACAGGTCCCTCTGCGCACCTCTTGATTTGACATTGGGAAGGCCTTGTTCTGTAACTCCCAAAAGAGAAATTTGTATCCGAAAACAAAATTGAATTCGCATTTCCAAAAATTGACATTACACAGAAACAAATTTTACTTATCACAGTATATTTGATTTACAAAGTACATAGAAATTTTATAGTCTCCTCTCGGTGGTTGAGAGTTTCTCTTTAAAAATTTTACATATATCTATTATGCTAACTCATAATGTTTGATTACTTGATTTGTGCATTGGAGGGTTGTGCAATTTTAATTAATGAATGATTCTTGCATTTCCTTGGGAAAAGAGAGACATCTGTTAAATGGTGACTTGTAATTAATTGATGAAATTCATAAGGATATGGCATCTTATCTAGATGATGGTTAGTTATGGTTTTTATAACATTTAAGGAAAGGAAAACTTGACTAGAAATTGGGATTTTAATGATTTAAATTGTGTTATGATTTGGTACTTTATTGATATTGATCCTGATTCTAGATTCAAGTTTGGATAAGGGAATTGGATGCTTCCTTGTTCCTCATAATAGTCGCCAGTCTTGAGACCTTAAGTGGTCAAAATCAATCGGATGAATCCTAGACTTGAGAATTGATTATGTGTCTTGGAGGTCCTAACCTTGTAGGTAGATTGGATGGGTAGATATTTTTTATTTCCTTGTATGGTGATTTTTTTGTTAGAAGCAATGATGTTGCGTGATGAAACTAGTTGTGGTTGATCTTGAATAATCGCGACATTGTACTCTTGTTGTATGTGATATTATGGGATATGGCAGATCTTTAATAGATTGAATTTGTATCTAAATCTAGTTGTGCAATGAGATGAATGGAATAGAATGTGTATTGCCGAAGTATGTTAATATCATGTTTCACTTGTTCAAATGATGTTTTATTAATGTTTCAAAAAATATATATATCATATCGTTTCTCAATTACTTTAAGACGTAACTAAGAGGTTGTTACACAAAATGAATTTCATTGTCTTCCAAACAGAAGTAGGCTTTCACATTTTTCATATAGTCCTATGGAACTCAATGATTTCTAAGGTTGATTTTGTCTCTCTGAGAAAATAAAGTTTTTATCTTTCCAAATAGAAATAGGGTTTTAGTTTTCTGAGATAGCCCTTTGAGAGAAAGTCTTTTGAAGTGACAACAGTTTCTACAAATAGTGAAAATTATGAGAATAGAAAATGCTAAGCTTTGTAAGAAAATCTCCTAGGTTTCAATATCTATAGTAAATATTTGTGAGTAGGTTTTTTTAAAGGTACTAGTTTTTGAATATGGTGACTTCTAGGAAATTGTTAAAAAAATCTAACCTTGTGAATAAATCTAAGGATTGTAGACTTTTCAGAATAGTAAACAAAATTGGAGAAAAGTTTGAGGATGGAAAATGGTAAATTATGTGAGCCAAGATCCTAGGTATCAACCTCCAATGATAATGGAAGAGGAAGATAAATTTTATCTTATATCTTCAAGACTAACCTTTTACATAGTGATTTTGTAGTTTAAGTAACCCTTTTGTAACCTTGATTGGACAATTGTGGTCTCCAAAACTATGTATCTTCTTTACAACCCATCGTTGTAGCTTGCAATCTCCCTTGTAAACCATTCTTTGTGGTAGTGGACTTTGGATCTATGTAAGGTTGCAATTAAAAACTAACTCTATAGTAAGGGAGGATGTCTTCATGTTTTATCATGCATGCATTTGTCCTTAGGATTATGTGTTTTGGTGGTTTTGAGTGCCTTCCTTTGAAAACTCAAAAGGTTGGCACTTTTTAAATTTGTCACCATCCCCTTTTAATGTGATGTTTTGCACCAACCCTCAAACAATGTTGATTTCCTTGACATTTATTGATTGTCTCAACACAAATTTAGATAACCCCAACATGCCTGTCCCCCACCAAGTTGATATTCAAGGTCCACCTCCTCGGTCTATGTGGATTTTTTTTTAGTTATTACGATTAAAATCTCATGATTGACTTTGACAATTAATGAAATAGGTGAACTTCAAGTTGGTGGCATACCTTTGATTTCATTGTGTTGACATGCATGTATGCCATCATTTGTATAGGAAATGTGGATGTTGGAGTGACCACCTAGAACTTGTGATGTCATTGGATAACATATATATTGTTGTTGATATGGTTGATGTATTACTTTGAGATGAAATAGAGCTTATTGTAGCTTCTTGTAGGGTGGTAGAGTATCCTACTGCAATTGAACAAGTAAGGTACAATGGAATGTTGTGATGTAGGATGTTGTGGTTGTAGAAATAAAAGTAGTGTTGTTGTCAAAATTCCTAGAAAGTTGAAGTGCTAGAATAGGTAGGTTGGAAAGATATAAAATTTATACCTTATAAGAAACAATTGTTGTTTGAAAACATGTATTATTTGTGTGTTGGTGTTGGTGAATCCTATGATTTGGAACAAGAGGTTTATGCCATGGATATGTTGGAATATATACTATAAATTGTATTGTTGTAACAACTAAGAGCATGAAGGGAAGGAAGGCTCGAGGAGTCTGCATTACAAAAACATCATAGGTAGATCATATAATGAAAACAAAGTAAATTACACCATTTTCATCCTATATAAGGCTATTGAGAATCTCTAGGCCAAACTAGAAGACCTTAAATTTTCCTAGCAACTTGAAAACAAAAAAGAAGCATGTAGGAAAAAAAGATCCTCCCTCAATGATCAAGTGGCCTTGCTCAAATAGAAGGAAAAGTAGAATGCATAGAGAATAAATCCTAAAGGAGATTGAACAAGAAATCAGATAGATAATGAGAGAATTAATCCCATGGAAGAAAGTGTCTACCAAGATTATGGTTTTGAGTCTAACCCCTATGATAGCTTCAAGTTAATCACAAAAAAAGAAAGTGGGAACTAGGAAGAGGACAAAGAAGAACCCAAAATCACTCAAACTAGAGTTAGTCAATGCATCTAGCCTTCAGTATATATGAAAAATGCACTTTTACTACCAACCATGCATCTAGCCTCAATTTGGGTTTTCTTTTTTAATTAACTTTTACAAAATGTATCAAAAAATAGGTAGAAATTGTAGGATAATTTTGTTCATAAAGGGCATACAGTCAAGGTATGAAAGTTGACAAAGTATATTAGAAGTTTTGTATTTTTACTATATCACCCTACACATGTAGTTATGTCCATGTAATCTCAACTGAGTAATTTAATTTGTTTTCTGCTAAAAAGAAATAGGTAACTCTCTTTCTTCTGTGAGATCACTTGCATTGACTATCTTCATCTTCAAGGTGTTATTCTATAGCAGAGGATTTATTCATTATGGATCTACACCCATTTTGTTTCGATAGTACACTACATATTTATTTACTCTTCTGCATTATGAAGGAGATGCCCTTAGAACTCATTTTGAAATTATTATTTGATGTATTATGAAGTCTCAATGACCTATTTTGGTCATTAATAGACATTAATATAATTTATTTCTCTTATGTAACATTTTTCTTAGTGCAACTAAATTTCCACAAAATTTCATTCTACCTAGAGTCACTTGGAAATTGGCGAATACTCTCAACAAATTGAACAATATAGTCCACCCACAGCTAGTTACAAAGACCTCTCTAAAAGATCTATATTTCAATGGGACTGTCAGTCTGCATTACAATTTTTTTTAAAACACATACAGTATGTCGGTCTTTAGACTCTCCCACATCTCCCTTTTTGACGAACTAAAATGTGGCCAATATAGACAATTAGTCGATGAATAGATCATTTTTTGTCGACAAATAGATTATCTTTCATCTCACTTTCGACGAATGAAACATGGTCGATATGGAAAATTCGTCGACAAATAGTTTATCGTTCATCTCACTTCCGACAAATGAAATGTGGTCAATATGGTAAATTCATAGATGAATAGTTTCCATATCTTCTAACTTCCAACGAATGAAACGTGGAAAATTCGTCGATGAATTTTTGCACTAGTTTGTCTAACTTCTGACGAACCAAAACATCAGAAGTGTGATGACCATCTACGTCACTATAGAACTGGGCCTTCGACGACACGTATCCTTCTATGGCATCATAAGTGAGACGACCAGGGTATCCGTCGGAAGTGAGATGGTACCAAGATCAAAATTTAGGGGGGCAGTTTTTGTCGGGATACCAACTACCGTAGGTCAGGATTACGACGAAAGTGTCATCGAAAAATGACCCAAATTTACTAGTGACAAACAAGAAAACCAAACCTCAACAATATATGGAAATCTCTTCTACTCAATAATTTGTTGTATATCCCCTGTGCATCTTGCTGACATAACCTGTTTGCATATATGGATTTGTACCTGTCCATAAAACCTGATACGTGATTCACCAGCTGGCAACCTGCAGACATGCGTTGTTTGCTCGAATGCAAATCGTGTATACCCTATACTTGATTTGTCCTTCTGCAATTCGTGTATATACTTGTTTCTTCCTCCTGCAAACCACATATGGAACGAAAAAATAACTCCACATGTGTGAATTTCTTCACTTCTCTCTTCAGGACCAGATTCACCACCTTGCAAACTTTCCCTTGCTAAGATCACCAATCCTCCTAAGCACAAGTGCAAACTCACTTATGCCAACTCCATTATTCCACAATGATGATCTAATGTCAGAATGACATTTCTCCTTTATATAGGAGTCTAATGAGTGAGTTTAGGAGCCTTTCCTAAAATCAACAATTAATTAGAATATTTTAATTCTCTTTGTGGGTGTGGCACCCCCACACAAACCCCCAAATTCCATCAACTTTCCCATGAGGCCCTAGCCTTTTTTCTAGGCCGATTTCACTGAAATGAAAGTTAAAATTGGTGCCAACGAAAATTCCAACATGCCTGACACCTTGGCCTCTAGTTGGAATACCTCCCAAGATACAAAAAAATCAAGATAGGGTTGGAACTGTGGATGGAGAAAAAGAATTTTCCCTGAAAGGAATTCAAGTAATACATCAAGATTGTGTCCACAGTCGGTTGATGAGTCTTGGGAATATCCTACATAATCTTGTCAAATTCATTAATGGTTTCATTTTCATTTATTTTCATATTATTCAAAGCACTTAAAAGAAACCGAACATCTTTATTTTCCAACCATTTGTCAAAAAAAAATCTCCCGACGTGATTGCAAAGAACCTATACAATTATCAGGAAATGATAAAACCCACTTCCTAGCATCACTTTTTAATGATATATAAAAGAATCTGAATAGAACATCCAAGTGACAAATTTCCACATTATTGAGTGTTCCATGAAAGCATCCCAGTGCTCTCTTGCACCAATAGCATTATCATCATGGAATATTGGGATCTTTTGGTAGAAGATGGCATATCATGAGAATAACCTGCAATGTTAGAAAAATCAAATGGTTTGTAAGCATATGTTGACCACAGAGCAGCGATTTGATTTAGAGGACTTGAATCAATCGATGATATTCTTATATCATATAAATTCTCAAATTCTACATGATTATTTACTTGCCTTGCGTGAAGCCTATGCTTCCTTCTATGATAAATAAGTCCATGTTCAGGAACAAGATGGAGTATACATTGGGTGTTCCTTCTTGTAGAGTACCCTTTTGTTGTATTTGGAATCGATGGGGTCACTGTTGACACCCAAAAGCACAACATAAAATTATTTCCTGCAAATGGGTTGCAATGTATTATTACTTATATATATTTTAAATAATACTAAATAGGTGGGACCCCTTTAGAAAAATAATGAAGAAAGCACTCCTCTTATTGCGCTCATGATTACCTTATGAGAAAGATTCTATAGTTTGGGAATAGAGAGGGAGATCCTAACATGTTTCTATTTGCAATTGATGGATTTTGAGTGTGCTAGCAATTTGATTTTAAAAGGGAGAAAATGTTTATTTTAATAAACATTTTAGTTTATTCTTGCTACACCTAGATTTTGATATATTATTCAAACTCCAAGTACCAGCCACATGCAACTTATGCAATATTTGTTATGGATGATTGATTATTATGTGTAATTGTAATACTCCACTAGAAAGGAATGTGGGACATGTCATTTTGGGTGTTAAGTATTAAATGGGCATATAATAGTTGAAATAATCCGAGAGGGAGGCCCAATTCGATTTCGAATATGGGAATGATATATTTTGTTGGTTGATATCATATGTTTGGAATAAGGTATTGGAGGATAAGTGCACTCCATATTTGGGTGTGGTTGATGGCATTTAATGTGAAAAGAGGGGAAGCGATGTGCATTTATTGCACACCGTTCTTACCCTACCTCGAAGCCACCACCTTCATTATTCTCCTCGCGCTTGTTTTGGTTGCTCTAGTTAGTAACGCTTCCATTGTGCTTGGCCTTGGTGGAAAATAATTGTGCTCTGTTAATTGTTTTGGCATGCTTCCTATAGGTATGGTATTTTACCTCTTCATTCATGAATTGTTATCTCTGCTCCATATAAAATCGTTTTGTTGGCTCTTAGAGTTTGCATGCAGAAAGTGTTTGTTTTCCAAATTTTATAGTGGATTTTTTATGGGCATTTTGGTCGTGTAAGATACATTTTGATTTGGGTTTCTTCCTGTTGGCATTTAAGTGTTTCAACTAAAATTATTATCGACGTTATATTCTATTTGAAGTATATGGTCGTATGGCGCCTGTAGAAAATGTGTTATTATTGTGGTATGGTTGTTGGAAAATGTCTGTGGGTGAATGTGTTCGTTTTCGCTCATTTCATATGACTAATTTTGAGGTTTTCCACCGTAAAAGAAAAACAACAGTCGGTTTTTGTGATTATTGTATTGTACCCTTACTGTGTATCCACACTTCTGAAGTTTTGCAACCCTTTCATATTATCCTTACCACTATTTAAAAGGTTATGGAGCCCTGTGTATTGTCTTGCAGTCACTTTGGGAAGATTGTGAAGAAGTTTGTTTTGGCTTTGCTTGCAGCCATTCCTCGAGACTTATGCATATTTGTCTTCTCTAGGCCTTGTTTTTCACATCCAATATAAGGCCAAGTAAATAAATGCAAACCCAGGCTTGAATTTTTGTTTATGGTCTCGACCTGACAATGTGAAAATTTATTAAACTCGCAAAACCATGGCTTGCTTGTGGTTTACCCATGAGGGAATTTCATTGACTTGAAGTTGATGTTGGCTTGATGCTCACTGTTAATCCCTAATATTGGCTCATTAACCCTTAATTGGGGCATAATATATTAGTAATGTTATTTTATTTATGTTGGCTTTAGGCCATTAGTTGTAATTATACCTCCTAGTCTCCTATATATACCAAGGAGACATTTTCATTTTGAATCATCTTGTACTTGAAAATTTAAGTGGGGTAAAAGGAGGTTGCCCCCTCGAAGAGGCTTATTATCTGAAATTATCTCTTTTTCAAGGCGTTGAGTAATTTTTCTGAGGTTTTTCTATGCTATATTTATATTTGGTTCTTAACACTCACTAGGTTCGCACTGGGATTTTGAACCTAATTTGTTTTGCAGTTGTTATTTGGGGTTGTGATGTAAATAGTATGTGATGCACAGTTGAAAGGTTTTACAATTGTTTTCCTCTCAGCTTCTCATGCCGACTTGAGGCATTCTGGTTATGGTTATGATTGATTCAAATTTCTTTGTCGATAATCCAATGCAGAACACTTTACTATTTTAAAGGATATGTATGTTCTAAAAAATAAAAGAGAACGAAACTTGCAAGTTTGATAATACTACCATTTTCTTTGAGATTAGTATTGGGCAGTTTAAAGAAAATGTTTTCATATCGTGGATATGGTATGTTAAAGAGAATTGTTGTCTTCAAAAACGAAATGTTGTGGATTCTGTGTATTGAAGTTTAAAAATAATTTTATGGCACAAACTGAATTTGGTGTGAGCTTTTGAAATAAATGGGCATGGTAAACAGTGGATATTCAAATGATTTTGTGGATATTTAAATTATTTTTGTTGAATAATGGCGATGTTGATTTTAAAACTAATAAATGTTATTTCCGGTAACAGAACAATAATCATCTCATTCCCATTCTTTGTCTCATTTTTCGCTCATTATATGCCCAACACCTTCCCAATAACATTTAATCCATCCCCTATTTTGTTATCTTGAATTTCATTTTTAAAGGAAAAAAATTAAAGAGGATTGGATGATGATTTTAGTTGGAAATTGTGATATGGATATATTGTTTTTGGAATAAAAGGGCTATGCATTGTAAATGTGGTGAACCTTCACATAATAGATCTAGCTAGAAAATAACAGACACATTTGGAGAGACAAATTGAGAAAGAAGAAGCAAGAGAGAAAGAATGGAAGAATTCTCATTAACCAAATGAATGAATGAATAATGTACACATGATATACTATGTATAACTCAACCAATGCGCACTAGAGGAGAAGCCAATGTGCCATAGTGGTGGTCTAGAGTGATCTGGACACACACCAGCAGTTACAGGAGTAAACTGCCTCCTAGTATAGTCTCTCGGGCAGTTACGGGAGTGAACTTCCACCTAGTTGAGTTAACTAGTATATTAGTCTTCAGTTCACTGACTAAAACAAAGTGAAGTGAGGAGGAGATTGAGGAATCATGGGTAATGTGCTAGTTTGGTGATGATCCCAAGGACAATGTGCATTAGTTGGTGATGATCCCAATGATGCGTGGTGACAATACCAATGTAGCATCCAGACTCCACTCAACTGATCAAATTGAAGTGAAAACTGAAGAGAATATTTTCCCTAGAGGAATATTCTTCCTAAAATATAGGAGACTGAATAGTGACTAATAAACATAGGAAAAACCTTAGGAAAAATAAATCATAGGTGTGTGTGAAGTAACTCCAACATGCATTTTTCTTGAAAAATATTCATTTGTTGGTTCCCATCCATGCTACCATTTTTCATTCATTATAAATCCCCTCATATTCCCAATGAACCTATCATTCCTTGTTCAAATTGCAATTGATTATTGGATGTGGTGGGTTGTTTCAATGGATGGATTTCATATGATTATGTTGTGAATGATAGAGCCAACATCTTGATTTTATTTAGGTAGAGTATTAGTGAATGGATTGTTAAAAATTTTCATATTCTGATTGGAGTACTGCTTAAGGATGAGTTTCTTTAGAAGGGGAAGAAATGTCAGATGTGCAAACAAAGGTAGAGTAAATAATTGGCAAAGAGGCCATAGAAGGCCACGATTTTCAATACATTTTGACGTTGATTTGCAAGAACTAAATTATCTTTTCCAAGCTGGTTTCTTTTATCTAGTTGGTCAAGGAATTCTGCAACCTAGACCTAAGAGGCCTCATTTCTAGCCACATCAAAATTTCTCTAGTATCTATGTCCCCCCTCATGTTTCTATGTAGCCAGGACCACCTGCCAATGATGGCTACCAAGATATTTTCCATCAGCCTGTTGCTCATCATCATGGTTGGCCTATAGTATCGTTGACATTGCCCCCTAATCCACCTCCATTCAACCCAAATGTCCAAGATGATCGTGTTTCCTCACCAGTACAGTCCTCTCATGCAAGAAAGAGATTAAAAACTGCCATCCCCAAGCCAGAATTAGATAAAGGAAAAGGGGTGGCTAATCCCTCCAAGTCTTCCAAAGACTCCTGTGAATCAATGTCCTCTCATATCCACCTCAAAGATAGGTGTTCCCATTTCATCAATGAAATACACCCACAAGGTTCCAATCAATTGAAGGTTGTTGCATAGGACAAATCAAAAAAAGGATCAAAAGAAGGCAGCAGTGAAAAGAGGCAAAATGCCTCTCACAACAAATATGGGTTTTAATGCTTTTTAATGTTAATTTCTTTTGAGAACAAATTTTATTGGTATGATGACATACTATTTTGGACAGCAAAGACACATTTATACAGAACATTTTGGACAGCATGAATATGATTCTATTTTTGGCTACAGTTGTGTTTTATTTTGATACTAAAATATTTGACTATTTATATGAGGATGGGAGTTACAAGGCGAATATTTGAGTTAATTTTTGGGGTGCTATATTTCATATTTTGATGATCATTAAAGAAATGAAAATTGGAGTGACAAGGGGTCCCACCTATTTAGTTATTATTTAAATAGACTCTTATTTATGTATTATTATTTATTTGTCTCAACTAATTAGTTAATCTAGTTAAGCTTAACAAAAAAAGGGTATTTGAACTACCATAAATTATTGGGAAAGAATAAAACTTCAATCAAAATAAGAGATAAAGGGGAGAGAGAAAAGAAGGGGAAATTTTGATATAAGGTCTTCTCAATACTTGTGATATAATTATTTTATTCATTCATTATGAGATTACTAGAAAGCTAAACCATCTTGATGACAGCAGGGTCTTATTGAAGGCAACATGATTGAAAACTGAATCATATGTTTCAACAGTTTCTTTCTAAAGGTGTATGATCTATCTTTGGCAGTCTGTGTGTTCTTATTTGTTTATGGATTATATTTCATGACTGATAAAGAATATTTTGCAGATTCAAGTGATAGCATTTTTAAGGCAAGTTGATCTAGATCTTTAGCCTCAGTTTTCTTTTGTTGTCAGAGTCTTTTTGTATGGTGCCCATCAGAGACTTCTAAATATGACTTTGGTCCCCACTCTCTTAGGTGTTTGTAAAGAGAATTATGATTTGTATCTCAGAATGAAGTTAATAAAAAATCAGATTTATGATTTCAATCTCACATGCATATATTAATGATATTGTTCAGATTTTTCTTTTATTCCTGTCTCTTATCCATGTACACACTTATGTGTATTTTTTATTTCTTTATTTTTCACAGTTGCATATAATATATAAAATGACCCTTGATCCCTCATACATATTAATTGTGGATTAAGTGATTGTTTTGAATTTAAGGCTATAAACTTTGGGTAACATTCTCAACTATCTTGCCTTAACCTAGCAAGGTCTAAAAGTTCTTGAGTAAGGTTCTTCGTACCTTTTCCTTAACATTTATTTGGTGACCATAATGGGGAGACCATTCCATATCTCTTTGGTTGATTGTATCATGATTTTTTATTTTTTTCTGTTTTGTCTGATTACTCTTTGATTAATTTTTTCATGACAGTACATGTTGTGAGACAACCTAATATTGGAAACGGTCTTGATGACCATACCAGCATTACAATGACTTAATTCAACACCATTTTAGAAACCACTAGTACTCGTGTTGAACTTGAACTCTCTTGGGAAGTAATTGAAAGGGACATAAATATTTGTGAACATTGGGAAGTCAGGCAAAGGCATCCCAGAAATCAATAGTAACCTTTCCTCTTACATGTTTAATATTTTATTTCATGTCCTTTAATTCTCTTATTTCTCGAAGAAGAAGAGGATTGTCCCCTGAAGTTACCCCTAATTCTGAAATAGGAAGGAGCAAAATTGTCTTATCAACACAACAAAGTGATCTTAGGTGAACCCTATCAAATTCTTCTAGTTCATATTCATCACCCATACCTATGACCTTCAACATGACGTCTTCGGGTAGTGGTAGTGGCACCAAAGTTTCCTCCTCCTCTCAACCCTCTGCTTCATCTGTGATTGGTAGTATCTATAGTCATCAAGTCACTATTCAATCTACTACCAATCCTGCTAAGGTAATTAAGAAGTATGGAATTTTTCAATTTGTGGAAGATGTTACAACCACCCCCTGGAACGTGTCTTCTCCCTTGAATCTTGCACCAGCCACCCAACCATTACCAAAATTCAAAGATCATTTACCTAGGTTCTCGGGAAATGGTATTGTTACCACAAATGAACACCTGGTAGCATTTTCTAATGCTTTTCATAACATATGGGCTAATGATAACGACACTTGCATGCGTCTATTTGTCAATTCTCTTGAAGGGAAAGCTACAGCAGATTCTTATGACCTCCCACCCAAAATCCTTTCAACTTGGGAAGAAATGGTGTATTGGTTCAGATCCACTTATGGACAACCCAAGAGTCCAGCTGATCAGTTAAGGGAATACAACAATATTTCCTATAAGGATGGTGAAACCATTAATTCTTTTAACCTTCGTTTCACCAAACTATATAATCAAATCCCTGAACTAATCTGTCGTCAAAATCAATCTTATTTCATGCATTATTAAAATGATTTACCTTAGCCTTATCGTCATAGACTTGAAGAAAAGGCTATTGACAATCTCGGTTCTACCCTTCAGGCTTGTATAGAATATGAAGATCAATTTGAAAGAATGGGTCTTCCTAAGGGAGACTTGGCCAAGCAAACAGACATGTCTGTCATTCTGCAACTCATGTAAGTTATGAATAATAGGATGATAGCCTACGAACGAAAAGGAATTTCATTTTCCTCTTCTCTTGAGGCTTCTTCTTCTTCCCTAGCACCTTTTAGAAATACTAATGAAAGCACTTTTCAGCCAAAGGCCATAATGACTTGCACTTGGTGTAACTTCTGTGAAGAAAATCATGATGAAAAATCTTGTGAAGTTAAAATAAATGCTAGAGATAAGATCTTTGGAAAAATTCTCGATACCACATTCGTTGTTTTATATTGGGCTTAACCAGAGGATGTTATGGTAGTGAATACTAGGAATAACTCTTACACTGGAAAGGGAAAATTTGATCTTCCCCACACTTATTCTGCCCCAAGTTCATCTTCTCAAAGTGTTGATACACAAACTGTCAGAACCTCAAGCAATTAAGGAGTATCTCCTCATCTTCCCTCTTCTAAGTACGATATTCTTAACCAATTGGGTAAAATCAAAGCTGATGTTACCCTTTTGTACATGGTTTTCATCCCAGAACATCGGAAGCATCTTAAGGAATTTATGGAAGGTAATATTTCTACCATAGCCAATCTAATTGAAGAGTCAAAGGAAGAAGACTCAACTATAAATAGGATAGGTTTAAATAATTTTAGGAACCATGTAAAAAAAAACCCTTTCTATATTTCAATAAAAATCATGGATAAAATAGCTCCTTGTTTCCTAACTGATGGCGGGTCTGGTCCAAGTGTGATGTCTAAAATTATCATGGAAGAGCTTCGCTTATCTTGTACCGATGAAAATTATTGAAGCATGCTCTCTTATAATAATCTACAGCAATCAACTATAGGTGAAATCAAGGATGTGACTTTATTTTTGTGTGCACATCCTGAGATAAGGACAACTCTCAATATCCAAGGAATTGATATGCCAATGAGTAACTACTCAATTATTTTGGGAAGGGACTGGTAAGCCTTAACTAGTGGATACCTTTCTCTCGATGGTACACATTTATCCGTCCCTCGAAATGGAAAGAACATTATAATTTTTAGGGAAGGAATAATTTCACCCTGTATAGAGAGCATTCTGCAACCCAATGTAAATTATCTCGAAGAAGATTTGGGGGTGTACTCTATATTTGCTAAGGAAGGTGACACTATACTTGAACCAATTGATTTTGATGATTTCATGTGGCACATTCATTTCGATGGCTCATGTTCAAACGAAGTTAATGGAGCTAGCATCATTTTGTATTCCCCTATAGGCAAAATTC
The DNA here is from genome assembly GCA_032191745.1 of Picea mariana. Classification (NCBI taxonomy): domain Eukaryota; kingdom Viridiplantae; phylum Streptophyta; class Pinopsida; order Pinales; family Pinaceae; genus Picea; species Picea mariana. The sequence continues at coordinate 83,368 of JASDQU010684864.1, read as the reverse complement.
ACAATTTCTCTTATAGGTTGAAATTTGTTTGTACAAAAAATGTTGTTGAGTTTGAGGCCTTATTGTTGGGTATTGAAAATGAATATAACCTTGGTTGTGGCCACCTTACAGTCTTTGGTGATTCTGAACTTGTTGTGACTCTTGTATGGAAGATTTATGTACCAAACAATAAGTTACTTAAACGTTATACCCAAGTTGCTTGGATGCTGATTTCAAATATGTTGTCTTTCAACATCACTCATGTTAAGAGGGAACTTAATTCAATGGTTGATAGATTAGTTGTTTTTGCAACTTCTCCTACTCAAAAACTTTTACCTCAAAGACCTGATTGTACGTTCCAATATCTATACTATCCTCACCTCCCCGACAATGTAGAATCATGGCAGGTTTTCCTGAGTGACGAAGGCATTTGCACTTTTATACAAAATGAACCTTTTAAACCCAAGGAAAACATCTATGTTGAGGATGAAAAAATTCCTAAAGGCTTGACTCCTCTCGAAATTTAATTTTCATCAAGTGATGTAGGAAACAAAGAAACACATAAGGAAGAGGAGTCGAAAAGGAAAGTTGGTGATACCATTTCCTTGAATATTGGGACATATGAATCTCCAAAGATCATTAAATTAGGTGCCCAATGTTCTGATGAAGAGAAAGCGAAATTCACGGAATTACATCGTGAGTTTCAAGATGTTTTTTCCTAGTCATATGTGGATGTTCATGGTTTTGATCCTACTCTCATGCAACATGGCATTCCTATCAAGGAAGGGGAAAAACCAGTTAGGCAAAGGTAAAGACCTATTAATCTTGCACTTGAAGCCACCATTAGGAAAGAATTGGAAAAATTATTGAAAGCTCATATAATATTTCCAGTTCAGTATTCTAAATGGGTTGCAAATTTAGTCCATGTTCGGAAACCTACTGGTCAGATCAGATTATGTGTCGATTTCTACGCATTAAATAGGGAAAGTGTCAAAGACCATTTTCTGCTTCAAAATATGGAGATAATTTTACAACAGGTCACAGGGTCTCAAATGATGTCCTTACTTGACAGGTTTTTCGGATATAATCAAATCAAGGTAAAAAGGATTGATATATATAAAACCACATTTACCATGCACTTGGGCACATTTTATTATGAACTTATGTCATTTGGCTTATCTAATGCAGGTGTCACCTTTCAAAGAGCTATGTACAAATATTTTGACGATCTAATCGGTAAGATTATCCAAGCTTATCTTGATGATTTGATTGTTTATTCTAAAAACCGGCTGAATCATTTCGGTCATCTTAGAAAAGTTCTCATGCGCTACAGAAAATTTGGTGTCTCTTTAAATCCTTCCAAATCTATTTTCGATGTCACGAAGGGTAAGCTTCTCGGTCACATTATTTTTTATTCAGGGATAAGTATAGATCCTGAGAGGATTACTGCCATTCTAAACCTCCTTGCCCCTACCTCCAACAAAGAAGTTCAAGCTTTCATGGGCATTATTAATTTTTTTCATAGATTTGTTCCTGATTTTGTTGTCATGGTTAAGCCAATCCATAATATTTTAAAGAAATATCGTTCTTTTTCTTGGAAAGATGATGTCGAAAATGATTTCTTTAGGATTAAGAAGACAATCAGTTATGCGTCAGTTTTGGCGAAACTGAATTTTGAGAAAGACTTTATCATATATACAAATTCCACTGTGGAAGCAATTTCTACTATCCTCTTACAATGTGATGACCAAAACAATGAAAAAATTGTAGCTTACATGAGTCAAAGTCTATCAGACAACGAGATCAAATATTATTATATTGAGAAACATGCTTTCTCTCTTGTCAAATCTATAGAAAAATTTCGCCATTTTATTTTGGTCAAACATACACAGGTAAAAGTCCCTTTGTCTGTTGTCAAGTTTCTACTTTCACAATCTTACCTTTCAGGAAAACTTGCACATTGGCTTGCCAAAATTCAGGAGCATGACTTGAAAACTATGACTTCAAAGAAAATCCCCTCATACATCTCACTTTTCATAAGTTATTCTTTGAAGTCCTATCTCATCATTTCCCTTAAACCATCATTTTCCCCCTGTTGCATAACTATTTTTTGAGCAGTTTCAATCACCTACTTCTATCGGTCTGTAGAACCAAGCATTCTAAGTTCTAAATCTATTGAGAACATATTTCCCTGTGGAGTCGTAATTTTGTTGACGCCCAAAAGCGCAACATAAAATTCATGCCTTCAAATGGATTGCAATGCATTATTACTTATATATATAT